>JBBBDQ010029804.1:2070000-2102500 GCA_037127315.1 Ascarosepion bandense | reverse complement strand
TAAAAGACATTTACACAAACTTTATATAAAATTATTCACATTCAAAAACTATTCAAAAATTTAAACATTCCAAAATAGCTAATATTGCATCAGAAGGAGTATACTAAATAGAATATAAAACAATGTTTCACGCACACCACCATAACAAGCAAAATGTGCATCGAATTATGACTCAGACAAAGATGCATTAAAAGTGTCTTTAATCTAGGAGTTGCCTACAGTTCATATACAACTGGACTATTTCAGTTTATTACCTCTTCATACTAAATTAATACTTAAACTTTGTGGAATATCTTTTAATCAAGAATCAATATAATTTATTCACACAAAGTTGCATTGAAAGTGCCTTTATTCTACGTATCGCTACGGTCAATATACTGCAGGGCTATTTAAGTTTATCGTTTATCTTTACTTGTTAAACAGTAAAATCTGTCAAAATATTTATATTTCGTCGGATTCTCATCTGAATGAAATACCTTACATTATATATAAATTTTATAAAATTAATTTAATTTATATTGCGACACGGAAATTTCTGTTTCGAGATTTTACCTCGTCATCAGACAAGGTTGACTTATTGTTGTGAAAATGATATACATTTGAATGTAGAAAACAATACGCTTGTTATTTAAAGAGTTAATATGAAGAGTGAAGACAGAAAAAATAAACTTTATGTGTGTGTTTAATTTAACTAATCAGAAAGAATTTCGACATTTAAATCTGACCAAGATAAAAATCTTTAAATTACTAGGGTTTGTTTTAGAAGAAATATTACACAGATGAACAATAGATTCTGTAAGGCACTTATTTTCCAAAAAGCATTCTACAGGGTTTCTACAATTATATTTATTATTGTCTAAATTATTGATTTCATTTTTTGATTCTTCATGCTTCAATTTAGGTTTACATTTTTATTTAAAATATAATAATATTTTTCAAAGAATTTTTCCAGATTATCCGTACAACTATAACATAATTTTAGAGTATTTTTAGTTAAAATTTGTTTAATACATTAATTTTTGGAAAATGTTTCTCAGTCAAAGCCAGGAATGTTATGCTTAATTTACTGCTAATGATTTGGTTGAAAGGGTATACACCCCCATTTGATTGGTAATGCAAAAACTCATAAGCCAGGTTTTCCTCTTCGAACCATCATATCACAAATAGCTACACTGGTAAACAAACTATCAAAAATCTTAATACTATAAAAATTAAGTCAATTAAAATTAATAAAATCTTCTTTGTTGGTCATTTTTAGCTAAACATGTTTAAAAGGAAGATTACTGCCCATATATATATATATATATATATATATATATATATATATATATATAATCGTATCACGCCAAGCAAGGCAGTTCACTGCCACTATAGTGTAGAGGGTTACATAGAGCGATTGGGTAAAGGAAATGTCAGAGGAAGGGTGATAGACGAGTTAGGAGGTACGTAGGGAGAGCATTGGAGGAAATGAGTGCGAGTTAGTGTGTTAGGAGGTGTCTATTGACTTTACGTTTAAACTCCTGGAGGTTGTAGACGTCAGGGAAGCAATCATGCGGAAGGGAATTCCACAAGAGGGAAGTGCGAGAAAAGAAGCTGTTGGAGTAGAAATTGCAGTTACATTTCATCGGTTTCACTGTAAAGGGGTGGGACCTAGTTACCAATCTAGTATCTCGTGCAAATTCACACCTAGGGGGCACCAGTGATTTAAGTTCACCAGAGCAGAAGCCGTGAAAGTACTTATAGAAGAGGCACAGGGAAGCCACGTCACGCCGGTGAGAGAGTGACTGCAGACGGTCAGCTAAGTCGGTATCGATCACATTACAGATTCTCCGCTGTAATTTGTCAAGAAGCACGAGGAGAATAACAGGAGCACCCGACCAGATGTGGCAGCAGTATTCAATACACGGGCGGACGGTAGATTTATATATGTGCAGGATAGATTCAGGCGGAAAGAATTTCCGGGCCCTACACAGAGAGCCGACTTTCATAGCAGCGGATTTAGCAATGGATTCGACGTAGTCATTCCACTTGAGGTCCGCTGAGAGTGTCAGGCCAAGCAGGCGTAATTTTTTACTTTCTGGAAGGCAAGCCTGTCCCATGATAATGGGGGCGAGGTGCGGTTGTCTGCGATGGTTAATTGACAGCAGCTTCGTTTTGGAAGAATTGAATTTTACGAGCCATTTCTTACCCCAATCTACCACGGATTGGAGGTCCTTTTCAAGCTCGGCAGCGAGGTTCGCCTTGTCACCAACACCAGATTTTTGACTGAGGTGAGAGTAAACTATGCCTAGGATAGAGCCTTGGGGGCACCCGCGTTTGGAGGATAGTTCTGAGAGGTATGTCCGTTTAATACCACCTTCAGAGTGCGGTTAGAGAGGAAGGACTGGATTAGGTTCAACAAAAGTCCAGTTATGGCGCAGATTTGCAGTTTCCGTAGAAGGCCCGCATGCCATACTCTGTCGAACGCTATAGAGATGTCCAAAGCGCCGGTTCAGGCTTCACCATTCTTGGCGAGAGCCTGGTATATATACTCGGTGATGGTCGTTAGCATATCAGCAGTGGACCTTGTGAAGCGGAAGCCATGTTGCTTGTCCAAGAGAAGCCTGTGGGCTGTGAGATGTTGAACAACCTCGGCGTTGATAATGGTTGCCAAAGATCGGAAGAAGGCTGATAGGGCGGTAATTAGCTGGGTCCGAGGGTTCACCAGTGTTCTTAAATATTGGAACCACAGTAGAAGACTTCCAACAGGCAGGAAAGCAGAAGGAGGATAGGTAGAGGTTGTAGAGCTTAGAAAGGACAGAGGAGAGTTCAGGGGCACATTTCTTCAAGACTATGATTGGGATTCCATCCCCACCACTCGCTTTGTGAGGGTCAAGTTTTGAGATTATGTTAGAAATCAGCGAGGGCGTGAAGTGGACGTCGTTCAATTGGGCCTCTGTTCTAGGTGGGAAGTCGGGTGTATAGATTCCAGACGAATCCAAACACGAGTTGGTCGAGGATCTACGGGCAAAGCATTCAGACTTGTCCGCTGCAGAGCTGCGGACCTCAAACTCGTTGATTAGTGGGTGTATTGAGGACTTATTCATGTTAAACACGATTTTTACAGCGGCGCCAGTAGTCTTTGGCGCCGAACTTAGAGGATGCTATGCGTTGCTTCATTCTGGCAGCAAACAGCATCTTAGCTTCGCTAAGTACCTTTTTGCACTTATTACGAGCTGATGCGAAAAGGCACCTGTTTTGGTCCGACGCGTGGCTACGGTAAAGCCGGAAGAAGTGATTTCGGTGGGCAATGGCGGCTGAGCAAGCGGGCGAGAACCAGGGAGACGAATGGGATTTAAGCTTAAATTTCCTGGCAGGGATGAAAGCATCGATGCCAGCCTTAACCCAGGAGGAGACCTCTGATGCACAGTCTTCGACGGGAAGACTAAAAACATTCTTCCAAGGGACATCGAAGAGGAAGTCATGGAACGAATACCAGTCTGCTCTTTGATAGCAGTAGGATATTCTGCTGGTCTGGGTTTGGGTTTCTTGGGTAGATGCGGAGTGGAACGAGATGTTGACAGAAACTACGGCGTGGTCAGAATTTCAGAGAGGGCAGTGCTGTCTGGTGGTGCAAGAATGTGGGATGGAAGTGAAGCAGAGGTCTAATAGCGAGTCCCTTCCCTTAGGGCTATTGGAGAAACGCGTGGGGAAGTCCACCACTTGTGTAAGGGATTGGGAGATTGAAAAATTAATGGTGTGGACACCAGCAAGGTTGGTGACAGAGTTTTCCAGCCACTTAGTGCGGTGGGCGTTAAAGTCACCAAACACGAAGATATGGGCAGATGGGTGAGAAGAAATAGCCTTGTCGATATTGTCAGAGATACTGTCAAGTACTGAACAGTCAGATGAGGAGGAAGAAGAGATAGCTCACTGAGCTTAGAAGTGAGAGACGGAAACACATGAAAGACTGGTATATGCAGGGCAAAAGAACCAACAGGTTTAGAATACGGAGATCGTCGGTATTTACTTTTTTTAAAAAGTTCTCAATACAACATATATTGTAGAGCATAATATAATTATAATATATATAGTAATTATATTATTATATTTCATTTAGTTGTAAGGGGGCATATGCCAGAAGTAGGGTGAGTTAGACACCGTCTGAGAAAAAGAGCACCATGATGCAATTCACTCATTTGAAAAAGGTATTCTGCACTGCTTAGTATTCACTTATTGAAAAGCTCTAATACGAACATTACAGAGTGTTTCAGTGTCAATCTGAGGAGAATGTAGAGGATTCGGAAAGTTTTGGATGAGTCTTATGGTCATCACTTTTGATAACGACGTTATGCTTCCATTCATCTTTCCACAGGGCCTCAGATTCAATGCGGAAGCCTACATCAAGTGTCTTGAAGAAGTAGTGCTATCCTTGATCAATAGAGTGGCTGTTGGAAGACAAAAGTGAAAGAGAAAGACCAACTAATCACCTCGTAACACCACGGATAAACTAAAAGCAAATTTTATGGTAGCATTCACGAATTAAATTAAATTAACTAAAGTCATGTTACGTCGGGTAACAGAATTATGTGAAATAATACAAAACAACTTAATAGTATAAAAGTATACTAAAATTGACAGGAAAAGAGAAGTATTTACAAGAGGGGAGGATTAGTAGAATACAGAACAAGGTAATTAGTATACAGTATCGTCGTAGAGACGTAATAGATTGACTAGTAGAACACTTTCGGTTCAATACCGGAAATACCCGACTGACTCACTCACTCAACTTCCTTCCTCGACTTCCTACCTCGAGGTATAATCACTACTATTTTATATAGTGATTTGGATAGTCCATTTCCGTGGAAAGTTGGAGAGCGCCCCAATAAGTAAGTTTTCTGAATAAGATAATATTTGGTTTTAAATTTATATATCATTTCAAAACTCTCGCAAAACTTAAATCGCCGATGAGATACTATTGGTAGTATCGAACCAGGATAGCTCTTGTGTAACGGTGAAAATGTTTCTGTTCTAAATACCAATAATAATAAATCTATTACTATATATAATACTCTACTACGTATCGAGCACTTTCAAAAGGTAAATGCCACGAAATGTAGATTGTTGTTCCATTAGTTCTTACTATTACAAAGATATAAATATATATTACATATGAAATTTTATTTGGGTCTACAAAAACAATGGAAACACAGATTTTAAAATCATCATTTAATCATTATAGATTTTAAGTAATAATAAATACAGGATTAGCACTGATTTCTTCAAATATTTTTTGGCAATTATAAAAACAAAATCCAGTTATTACCTGCAGTATCATCGTAAAAATCAGATATTATATTGAAATAGGAAATTGGTGTAATGAATAGGTAATGATTATGGATACACCTTGTTTCCCCCTTACTGGAATGTGATTGGCTGGTGTTAGACATAAAGAGAGAGAGTGAGAGAGAGAGAGAAAGAGAGAGAGAGAGAGAGAGATCTTGCCACCAAATGTCTACTGACTACGCCTACGTCCCAGGATACTGCATACGACGATTACGTCTACGTACTAGATTAACTTACCCAGTTACATTTGCCTAAACCACTTAACAACCTCGTTTTGATGTATATCTCATTCCGGGGCATATCAGAAATAGTCATAACCCCTGCCTTTTAAAAAATAACTTGTCACCTTATATAACCTAAATCACCCCAATTTATTAAAAAAGAAGTGCATTGATGACTACATGCAGACATATAAATAAATATCTGCCTAAATGCATAAACCTGGATTAACATAGATACAGCTTTTTTATTTTATTTGTTTATTTACTTATTTTTTTTTACCTCTGTTACCCTATTTCATTATTTATTTATTCATTTTAATGACATTCGTTCCCTGAAAATAATATTTATTTAATATATACTTCTTATCTCTGTCACACCGAGCACTGTTTTTTTAACACCAGAAAATACTTTTATATGTGTGTGTAGTACTTGCGTGTATATTCATAAGCATATTTTTTATATCCATTCCTATATATATATATATATATATATATATATATATATATATATATATATATATATTAATGTGTACTTACTCAGTAACCCTTCTTTTAAGAATCGTTCATTAAATACAACTGAAAAGAAGATTTTACTAATTTTTATTTATTATTTTTTCATTTTGCTGGAGTTAATGAATGTAAGAAATTACATGATTATCATCCCAAGCGATTTCAGCTTCTTCGCTGGACATTTTCCAGAGTGTTATGTCTCCGCTAATGTTATTTTATTCTCATATTTTTACTGTAACGTAGTAATATATCATGTGTTGTTTTTGAAAAAAGATTGCTCTGACTGGATATTGCGTGAGCATCTTTCTATTTAAAAAATTCAATACTATATTTCCACTACTAAATAATAAGGTTGATTTTAGGCGAGAAATTTTTTATATAGACCGTTAGAGGTTTTCGATACTGTGATTTATATAGTATTGTATTTTGGACTAGAATTTTCCTTAAGGTTTCTTGTAAATTATGAGTTAATAAATTTTATTTTGATTAGTTGTCCAATAGATATTGTCTGCGATACACATTGCCTGTAACGCTGCACAAGCATACTAGCAAGTCTTACAGAGAGATCACCAATAATGTTGATGCCAGCTTATCAACTGTTAGTCATGTCATCAAGGTAAAAACACTAACTGGATCCATAAATCCAAAACGCAAAGAAAAGGCGATTGGAAGAGAAAAACAACACCAAGAGACGACGTATACGTGATCAGGGCAAGTTCGAAATATCCTAGGAAACCATTATTCATTTTGTTTCAGTCAATTTGAACAAAGGTGTATGTATGTATATTAACAGAAAGTGCGTTGGTTAAGTTGTCGTCTAAATTACGTAATACCCCCCACACACATATATATAAATGAACTAAAGAGTTGATGGATTTTTAATTATTATTCCAATACATTTTAATACTTAAACGCTTTTTTAGTGGATACCCATATTTGAGTAGACGACTCGTTTATTTATTTACTAAATAAAACATATATTTATTTTCGTCCATCGACATAGATATTCGAGCAATCTTATTAAAGAATGTATATGATCTCCAGCAGGATTGGAACCTACGCTCATAAATATAGTGTTTAATAAATAAAGGGGGTCTCTATTCAACTATCGGGTGCCTTGTCTGCTGAGGCTGTAGAATACGCCGACTCCACCTCTGCAGAGGAGTAACCCCCCAGTGGGGCTATCTGTTTGCCGTGGGAGACGACCCGTGATTTCTGGGGACAAGATACTGGAGGTTAAGTGTTTTTGTGGTCAGATTTAGTTACCTCCAATTCCGAACACAACACTCTGACCGTTACCTGGATTAGACGGGCGGTCGGAAAGGCCCGATCAGATTGATCGACTGGTTAGTTCAATCTCTAATGTCTATAACGATACTAAATTGAATACTTTAGGGGAAAATGTACCCAAATGAACTAGTGGATGAATGACAACTCACCCTAATAAATAGGCATTAGAATGCGCTGAGGCCCAGTCACCTTGTAAAGACATTTACGTTTGAACATGGCTATTAAGCATTCAGTTTGTTCACTAAAAATCTTCCGGGTCTCTCACAAGTGCAAGTATACTGTGTATACTGACCGGTCAAGGCGGTTAGGGTTTCCACTTGACACATCTCAACGGTGGGCTCCGAGGCGAGTAGGGAACACAGGTTTAAATTATGAATCAAATAAAAAGCAAACAAACCAAGGGATACCTTTCGGACGCAGATTTTGATAAAGAAATTAACTCAGACTTCCCAAGAATTTTTTGCTAGAATCTTTGTGGAAACTCCTTTGTCGATATCGTCCCCTTTCTTGATTGAAAAAAGTAATATCCAGTCGGAATAATCCAAAATCAGTTAAAAAGAAGAGTGACGGTAATTTGATGATGGGAGTTGAAACCAGAAAACAGGGAGAAACTTTAATGAAAATTCAGATAATTCACAACGTCAATATTAAAACTTAAAAGGGATGGCAAAATATTAGATAGCAACCACAATACAATTATATAAAAGACACTGGTCTTCATGCATCAGGTGGTACATTCATCTTTGTCAGGAATGATGTTTCACAAAATCAGTTAAACCTGACAACAAAATTACAGGCAAAAGAAGAAGGGCAATTAGGGTTTTTTAAAAAAAAGTCCCACAACAGATAACTTGCTGCAATTTAAGCGGCTTCGAGCAAAATCTTGGAAATTAATCAAAGATAACAAACATGAATGCTGAAATAATTACGTCAGTAAACATAGCGACAAAAAACAAATCTGTTTGGGATATGGTAAAGAAGATAGCTGGTAAATTTCATAATATTGCAATAAAATATTTTTCCATAAATAATAACAAAATAACCAACAAAAAATACATATATATCGCTGACGAATTAGCAATAACGATCTCTAAAATTATTAATTCCTAAAGTCGTTGAAACTGGTGCTGAACTTATTTAACAGCATATGGACAATTGGTCAGTTCCCAGATATGTGGAGATAGTCTTTCATTATCCCTATTTCGAAACCTGGGAAGGATGACTCAGAATCTGGAATTTACAGGCCAATAACGTAAACCAGTTGTCGCTGTAAAACCATGGAAGAATGTTCAACAACAGATTGACATGGTATTTAGAATGAAACGGCCTAACAAGTGATTACTAATGTGCGTTCATGAAAACAATAAGTACTATGCATCATTTAGTGCAGCTAGAGACCTTTGTCAGGGAAAGATTTCTTTGAAAGGAACATCTCACGGCAGTATTTTTTTGATTTAGAAAAAACTATGATACCACATGGAAGTTTGGCATATTAAAAGCTTTGCATAAATTGGGTCTAAAAAATAGACTGACCGAATTCATAGAGAACTTCCCAAAAAATGGAAATGTTTAAGTCCTAGTAGGAACTACACTACCGGAAGTACAAAACAAGAAGAAGCTCAAGGAAACGTACTATGAGTGGCGCTTTTTGCATTGAAATCAACTCTATAGGGAAATCACTAAGCCCAAGAGTGAGATGCTTTCTTTACTATGACGATTTCTTCATTATGTACAAATCTCGACATATAAACACAATAGGAGTGTAACCTCCATAATGATTAAATAAAGTACAGAAATATGGCATGGAAAATGGGTGTACATTTTCTATAACAAAAACCAAATTAATACATTTCTGCAAATTAAGAAAACTTAATAATCATCCATGTTTGAAATTAGTAGTGGACCAGCACAAGTCTCTAAGTGTCATTTGACAGGAAACTTTCATCCCTCATCTGAATTATCTGAATGCGAAATGTAGCAAATTTTGCGTGTAGTGGCTCATACTGAATGGGGAGAAGATTAGTGTACTCTGATCAAACTATATAGTTGGATTATGCTACTTTTATAAATGGGGCAGCCAGGAAGGTGTACATAAAAATCCTCAATGTACTTATCATTAAGAGCTCAGATTAGTGCTCGGGGCTTTTAGAACATCCCCTGTGGAGAGCTTATATGCAGAAACCAGTGGAACCCCTCTACATCTACGGCTTATTAAACTGGCATTGAAGCATTATGCAAACATTAACTCGTGCCTACCTAATCCATCTTGTATAACTATATTCGACTTAAATTATTGCAATCAATTCCGTCATGCAGGAAATGCCATACAATCATATAGATTTAGGATAAAACGCATTGCCAAAGAATTAGGTACTTCACTAACAAATATACAAGAAACAACCGTATCCAGTATATGGAAGGTTAAACTTCCTGAAGTCAGCTTTTAAATGCATAATTTTACAGGGAAAAGCCTACCCTCGCACATTTCTGGAAGCATTCCGGAAAATACTGGAAAACTCCGATTATGCAACAATATAAACAGACGGGTCAAAAAGTGGCGATAAAATAAGATTAGTAGCAATAAGCCAAAAGATTAATAAAAGGAAACGCCTTTCAAAGGGAATTTTGACTTTCATTGCAGAAGCTTAAGATATTGCATTGTCTCTAGACAAACAAAAGAATTTCCTAATCTTTTCCAGACTTACTCTCCATCCTATTATCTTTAGATGGGAACAAATATAACAAAAGAATGTTCATTAAAATATTACAAAGGATCAATGCATTCGTCAGGAAGAGAAATATAATATTATGTTTGATCTCTAAATACATTGAAATAAAAGGTAACTGTAAAGCATACCTGGAAGTCAAATCATCTTTTGATATGAGTGTGGATACAGGGATCAGGGTCCCATATACAAACTTTAAGGAGAAGATAAATAAAGATACATAAAAAATGGTAAAATACTGTGATGATCATGCACATATAAAACTCCAGAGAATTCTGCCTAAGCTGGGAAAAAAGGAGGTTGCAATGTCCCGCTTAAACATCAGCCATACGAGAATAACACATTTTTTCTTACTAGGAAGTTCAACCGGTGTGCCAAGCATCTAAAACAGTATTATTCATTAAACATATTTTGACAGTGCCCAGGACTATCTCTAGACATCAATTTTACCATACTGAAAGCATTCTTGAACTGTTTGAGAATGTAAGTATGGATGATATATTATCATATTTAAAAGTGGTTGGCCTCTACAAGAAAATATAAAACACGATTAAACAAAGTTAAAAAAAAGAAATTTTCCCAGCAATAATTTTTGAAAAGTGTATATGTATATAACCAGCAGAATATTTATGAGCAAAAAAAAAAAAATAGCAGTAATACATTTTTGAAGGAAAGCAAAAGTATTTCCAGCAATGCATTCGATTCTCGACAACGCTTTCTTTATAAAAATGTGTCACTGACGCATGACCTATAAATTGGTATTATAAAAAGAATACGTATTCTATTCATACGGACCTATCTAAAACTAGCCGGGAATATTGAAGTTGCTATACCTTAAAACAAGCCAAACCAAACCAATCAAATATATCTATATCCACTAAAACAACGTCTAAATAATAATAACAATAATAAAAATAATATATGTGTGTGTTTGTACGCGCGTGTATGTGTGTAGATAGATAGATAGATAGATAGATAGATAGATAGATAAAACAACCGAAGTTTGCCGCAAGAAATGAGGAATCGTTCACAAACTACTAAACCGGCGTAAACTTATAACTGGCGAGGCAAATACGTAACGGTGTCAGACCATTAGCATTATAAATGGCCTTTAATTTAAAAACTACCGAGCAATTACAAAACAGGATTCCATGAGCAGGTATAGAAGTATGGAGTTCTATAACAAAAGACTATTACGAACTATTTACCATATTTCAGGAGTATATCTGAAAAAGATTCAGATTATTTACGGCCCATACGACACATTACAATATACAAGAGTTGTTCAACATCTCGGAAACAAACAAGCTCCCTCTCAAAAATAAATATGGCTAGAATCTGGATATATGCAATTGTGGCAAGACATACAAAGAAGAGAAAAAACACCACCTGGCAGTAAGAATGGAGGAATATCGAAAAATCGTTTCCTGGGCAGAGGTTTTCAAATCTGGCGTGGTTGATCATGAGAAACAGTTGTCATCAAACAAATCAAGATTAAGTCAAGATAACTGACAAGAAAATAAGAGTAGTGAATAAAAAATATCAGAACATATATTAGATACTGCCATTTTCCTCATTAGGCCTAGGATTGAGATGTATTCTATCTTGATGTATTAGGGTAAAGAAAAAAGCACTCTAAAATAAAAACAATTCTATTACCTGAGTCAAGAAATTCATACAGTCCCACAAACTGAATACATATATTAGGCTACAAGCATAAAAATTACAAAACTATGTTATCCCGTTGGAGAAAGGCGTTTGTTAAAACGTACCGGGTAATCTGGCCGTTGTGATATCAGTCCCTGGATCTGGTAGTGTTGAATAGTCAATTGCTTTCAATGTAAGAAAGGAACAAGAGATACAAATATAAATAAGAGATCAGTGCTAATTCATCTGATTTATCTCCTCTAAGTAAAAACATTGGAATAAGAAAAACTGTCTACAACAGTCGAATAAATAATGTTTTAGTTAGAACTTCAAAGGTAGTTACTGAAAACAAAGATACACCTGTGAATACAAAGAGACAACCGAATACAAAGAAACAATCAAGAATAGTATATAGTTATATATAAGAAAGGATATACTCATGATAACTCTTCATCATCTAATTTTATAAGAAAAAACATAAAATCATAAAATTATGACTAGAAATCTTGAGATTCTACATGCGTATAAAAAACCTCTTTTGCGCCTGAAATTGAACACACCAACCTGTTTGCTCCAGTAAGATTAATTGCATTGAAGACATGCTCGAAAAGCTGCTGTCAACTCACAGAATTGAATTGTACACCTCCAGAGAGTCGAGATGTTTCAAAATCATGATTGCAGGTAAATCATTTTCTCTCCAATGATATTTATCCGGTAAACGTACAAACACGGGTGGCGCTATTTTTGTCAAAATACAATGTGGTTCTGATCGCTTGATCTTACGTTATTTCAAGAACCAATGGAATAAGTACATCAATATACGTGTAAATGTAGTATAGTCGTATTAATAACATATGCACAATGTTGTACTTGCATTATAATAAACATGTTGGATGAGTAATTAAGTGTAATTTAATTTTCGGACATCACATCAACTATCTTTTAAATAGGGAAGTGAAGAAGATTCTGTCAACTTCTACCTCAACATTTTATGTTGTTTCTCAGAATTTGTTTTTAAGTTTTTTTCTAGGACAATAACTTAGTGGATTAAAGTGTTCGTTCGTGACAGTAATTGTGAATTCAATCCCTGTGCCACGTAGTGTGTACTTGAACTCAGAGGAGACAGGCGAGCAATAGCTAAGCATTACTAAAACTAAAATTTATAGTATATCCTTAGACATGAGAACAGTTTACCTTCGTAGATTAAACAAAGGGTTCAGTTCATTATTCCCTGTAGATGTAAATAATGATTACTTTTAATCGCAGAAATTTAGATTTTTCATTTTGTCATCATATTCATAAAGATAAAAGATACTGGATGTCTGGTTAAAATATTATCGTGACTGTTGCTCTTATAACGGAGCTTAAGTACGCTGAGGGAAGCTGCTTTGAACATATTAACTTTGAAATCTGTTGCGTGTGAACACTAAGTAATAAAGTTCTCGCCCACTTCAGAGGTTCCATCAGTGACCATGGCTTTACGACAATTTTTGGCTAAGCACAAGATTTCACAGGTCCGACAACGATCATCTTTTTCAGATATCTTCCTTTGCGACGTTTTCTCTTCAATAATCAAATCCCACTTAATGATTTCAAGACGTCGAGGAAATCAAAGAGATTGCAACAAGTCAGCTACTTTCTATCCCCAAAAAGAAGTTCCAGGAATGCTTCTATCAATAGAAACGACACTGGATAAAGTATGTCGCTTTAGAAGAGGAACTACTTTGAACGAGCTTAAATGCTGACTCGATATGTGGTGTAGATTAGTTTTGATATCACTAGTCCTGATAATTTTAGATCAACGTCATTCTATTAGTCCCACAAATACATATGTTATTATGCTGGGTATGAAATAATGTAAGCGATAAATGTATTCAGCGAGAAAGCAACAATCTTGTGAAAAACTTTACTCTTCTTTACTTTGAATATTTTAATAGTATTCTAGTCTTTATAATCTTGCTTTCCATAACGAAAGTTCTCATAAATTTCTCTTTAAAGAAAATAATATAAACAGTGCATCATTTGTTTCATTATCTTTTTCTTTTTATTTACATTCCTTAAACACCTAACCGGTTCTTCATTATACTGAAAAGGAATGCACAGTATTTTCCCGAAACATGTTCCGCGTAGATGCCGTGAAGTTCTCAGAAAATTAACACATGTCTCATAAACAGGACGCCATCAAAAGAACAATATAATAGCGCTGTATTTGTTATCTGATAGTCTTCCCTATATAAGGCTTCTCTTTCTTCACGTAAAAATAAAATGTTTTTGTGAAAATGACTATTTTTGCATCTTCTGATGTACGTTTTTTTAATCATATCACCCCGAGAAAAGCGGGAACGCCACATAAGAGTAAAAGGATTAGAAGAGAATGAGGAGAAGGACGAACGAGTTAGAAAGAAGCAAAAGAAGGATGGGAATACAGGTGTGATGACAGTTGCGAAGGTGAGAGAAAGGAAAGGGGTCTACAGGACAGTGTGGAAAGAAGTAGGGTCAAGTAGGTAAGAGATGAGAATTGACCTTGCATTTAATTTCCTGGAGGTTGTAACCGTCAGGAAAGCAAGAATAAGGAAGTGAATTCCACAGACGGGAAGTGCTGGAAAAGAAGTGCAGGAGTAGAATTATCGTCTGCATTTGGTTGATCTAACTGTGAATGGGTGAGACCCAGTTGCCAGTCTTGTTGCACGAGTAATCACCTGTTGTGGAGGCACCAGTGACTCAAGCTCGTTGGAACAGAAGTCATGGAAGTATTTATAGAACAGACAAAGGGAAGCCACATCTCGTCGGTGGGAAAGTGGCTGTAGTGGAGCCGCCAATTCGGTACCTATCACATTACTGATTCTCCTTTAGAGCCTGTCAAGAACACGGAGATGAACAGCGGTGGTATATGACCATATATGTCAGCAATATTCCATGCACGGCCGAATGGTTGATTTGTATATATGCAGGATGGTTTCAGGTGGGAAAAACTTCCTGGCCCGACACAGTAACCCAAACTTCCTAATAGTGGATTTCGCTATTGACTCAATGCATTGGTTCCACTTGAGATCAGAAGAGAGGGTAATGCCGAGGAGGCGCAGGGTATTGCTTTCGGGGAGACTTGCTTGGTCCATGATTATGGGAGGCAGGAGAGGTTACCTGTGATGATTGACAGACAGCAGCTTGGTCTTAGACACATTGAAATTTACAAGCCACTTCTTACCCCAATTCACCACAGAGTGTAGATCCCTCTCAAGATCAGCAACAAGATTATGTTTGTCCGTCCCACCTGGATTCGTACTGATGCGGGAGTAAAGTGTTGTGTCATCTGGATGCCTACCTGGATTTTGATTTCGTCTGGGAGGTCATTTATGAAAATAAGGAAGAATGTCGGGCCTAGGATAGAGCACTGAGAGACACCAGCGTTTGTGGAGGCATGTCCATTCAGGACGACCTTCATTATGCAGTTATGTAGGGAAGATTGGATCAGATCATGCAAATCGTCTAGTAATACCGTAATCCCGTAACTTGCATAGAAGGCCAGCGTGCTAAACCCTGTCAAAAGCTTTGGAGATGTCCAGAGCAACAGCTCCTCGAGGGCCTGAAACGTACTCCGTAGTGGTCGTTAGGAGATTTCAGGGGCACATTTCTTAAGAACAATCACCAGGATTCCATCACCGCCGCTAGCCTTGTGGGGATTCCAGTTTTGATATTACACGGGAAACTACTGTCGGAGTAATGTATATATCAGACAGTTTAGCATCAGTTCCGATAGGGAAGTCGGATCAGTGTACTTCAGATGAGTCAAATGTGGAGTTGGATGAGAATCTGCGAACAAAGCACTCAGCCTTGTCCACTGATGACGTGAGGACCTCGAATTCATTGATTAAAGGAGGGATAGAGAATTTGCTATTGTTCAGCACCCGTTTGCCTAAACACCAATAGTCTTTGGACACGAACTTGCGGTCAGCTATGCACTGTCTCATTCTCTCAGCAAACAACCACTTGGCGTCATTCAGAATTCTCTTGCACTCATTACTAGCAGACGCGAATAGGCGCCTGTCGTGGTCAGATGACTGTCTCCGAAATAATCGAAAGTAGAGATTCCTGTGGCCAATGGCTGCCGAACAGGCAGGAGAGAACCAAGGGGAGGAATGAGATTTTAGACGAAACTTCCTGGTAAGTATGAAGGCATCAATGCCAGCTTTCACCCAGGATGAAATCACAGAGGCACAGTCATCAACCGGGAGAGCCTTATGTATATTATCAGAAATGCTGTCGAGTAGGGAGCAGTCGGAAGAAGAAGGGGAACGGTAGCGGAAGAAAAGTTAGCTAACTGAACTGAGAAGTAATAGACGGAGACATACATAGGGAGGTGTTCATTAACGTAGACCCATAGCCCATGCATGTGGACAGTGGAATCCTTCCTTAAGAGGAGAAGATAAACTTGGATCGAGAAGTCAGAAGAGGGAATTGATGAGTTGAGGTTAGTCTCACAGAGCGCTAGGATGTCAGGGGACTTTTCGCGGAGGAAAGCTTCTACGCTGCAAAAGTTGGTAAGAATGCCCCGGATGTTAGTAAAAGAAATGTTAAGAGATTTTGGTGATTTGAGTTTATATCTGATTCCGTTTTTGGTGTTAAAATATGTTGGTAGGGAGGGACCTTGAGTATAGGATGCAGGCGGTCATTATCCACGATATGCGCTGGGATGGGAACTGGCTCGGGCTGCATCAAAGTGTAGCCTCGGGGTTGCCCACCGAAAGCGATTGCAGGGACACCTATCCAGCGCGACATGGCACTACAAGAACCCCGGTATTATGCAGCTGTTGATCAGCGCAGCCACTCTTGACGCTACGCAAGATTTAGGGCTCCTAATTACCAGTCGGAAGCAGCAACCAGGAAACTACCAACCCGGTACCCTCACAATGATGAGACGTTGCCAAGCGCATCGCCGGAAAATCACCGAAACATCATGATTGAGGTCTGAGTATAGAAAAATGAAAGATGGAAATCACATCATAAACTGGGAACAAGTGATGCCTTCTACACCTGTTCAATAGACGTTGGTGGAGTGTGAACCGGGCGATAGTATGATCTATCTACTCCAATTAAAAAATAAACTTAGGGTTGTAACTTGCTAATTTTTGTTAAAGTCCAGTCAAAAGATTTTCTTCTAAAAAACAAAACTAATCCTTCAATTAAGCATGAAACGTTTAAAGTTAAGCAAAAAATGACTTACTTTTAAGAATATTTAAGACAGTTGAAAACACACATTCATCTGCCAGTAAGTTGAAGAAAACAATAATTTTTAACTTTTTGGTCAGAAAGTGTTAGCAATGCGGAGGTGGAAGATCCGGTTGGGAGCGACTCATTGACACAAAGAAAAGGCAAAATATAACAGCAACAATAATAATGATAACAATAAAAATAATTCACGTTCGCATGTTACATCAAGCCTGGCATATGTGTTTGTTTGTTTTTTTTATGAAATAGTTGTAATTTTTAACATGTATTTGTGTTGACTTCATGAATATAGATACCATAAAGTAAATATTCTGTTCAGTTCCACAGATTCGCTTGTCAGGTAGCAAACCTTAAACCGATGGGCGTGTTCCATAGGTGTTAACCCACTGTGCATTTCTGTTCATGAGCCGGAGTAGTGAAAAGGGAATCATAGCCAGGTATCTACAGAATTTATTTAAGATTGAATGATGAGACAGCCATGTCGACCAGGGTGTCATATTTTGATATACTTAGCAATACCTTCAATCTGACCCGTAAAGGTATGTCCAACTTAAACCTCCTTTCAAAGTTACGATCTTCTTAACATATGGCGAATATATGATCCATGAGTTTGATATACCGTTATGAAATTGGTGTCGTGATGGGTATATGAGGCTTTATATATTTCTACCCAAGATTCACTTTGCTCGTGTCCGCCTGTATCACTCAATATTAATGACAATAATAATTTTTTTTCCAATAAAGGTGCGCAATTCCTGATTTGACGAACGACACTTACGAAGTGCAAAGCGATGACCACGCTGAGCTTATTAAAGAATACATACCTGAAGAGATAGTGGATGGTAAACCAGTGTACAGTAAGTGCCAACTTTATACCAACAAAAGTGCATTGGGAAACCAGACGTTGCATAACTGTACATCTTGGGTTTATGACAAATCCTTATTTCAAACCACGATGATCAGTGATGTGAGTACATTTGATATATTTTTAGTTGTCTCTCATCGATAGAAACTCGGTTATTTTATTAAACGATCATAATCTATCATTCTGTCTAATATGCGCTGAATCGCGGATTGCCTGTCTGTTTGAAACTAAGAGCAACACCTCAGCATATATTACATAATAATCTGGACAATCGATTTAAACAGAGAAAATATTGTAATTTTGAGAATTGAAAATTCCAATTTGATTTCTATCTGGTGGTTGAAAATGTTGCATCTTTACTACTCAGAAAACTTGCGTTAGACAATCTTTCTAATACTTGTACCGTATAAGCTAATCTTATTAACTACATATATAGGGATTTTAATAACGCCATGTTCAGCAGCTTCTTTCTGAAGACGAATACTGAGACATGGTTCAAGAGGAAGACATTAATAGAATTCCATTTGGATTCGTTACATTCGCTTACGGGCAAATAACATTGCGAAATTTGTCTACATTTCTGAGATGAGGTAGTATTTACACTACACTATTTACATTATTCGGACGATTGTCCTCATCTTGGTTGCCATTTGTACGACGTTTTGGCCGTGTCCGATCTAGCCATCTTCAGGTGCTAGAAATTTCAAACCGAACCCTTTATTTCGATCACTGGAGTATATCATTCTCATTCTTTGTACGAAGCTAGTTTTATTAGACATGAGTTATCTCCCTCTAACCCGAATCTAAGTTACTTGTTTAGCACTGCAGTAACCTGGTATTGAACTCACAACTTTTTATGTCAAGTCATTGGAACTAACCAACGTCTATATCCACCTTAAGAACACATGACCCAGTATACATAGCAATGGTGAACAAGTAACTTAGAATCGGATTAGAGTGAGATAACCCACGACTACCAAAAGCAGCTTTGTCCAAGGAGTGAGAATGATATACCCCAGTGATCGTAATAAATGGTTCGGTTCAAAATTTCTAGCACCTGAAGAAGGCCTGAGCGTACAACGGTTGAAACGTCGTATAAATGGCAAACAAGATGAGGACAATAGTCCGAATAATTTAAACAGTGTGAACATTGCGAATTGTATCAATCTTTATACTCTTCCCAGCTTTGGTTTAGACTTGTATCTGGAAATATTTTTATTCTAAAAATAAATATCAATGCAATATTCACTCGCAAAAGAAAATTATCCTCATAATCCTAATTATCTTTCAGCTTTAAATAACCAGTGTTGATAACCTGTAAAAAAAGAAATCAATCAATCCAGAACATTTTACTATTGTTGAATATTTATGTAAAGTGGAGTTTTAAAAGTGACCAACTTATGCGTGTTCCTACTCAAAATATTTGGAAAGTTGTGAAAGAATATTCATACTAATGTCGAACAATTTTATTCAAGAATGAACTTCGTAGAGAGCACAGATTTTTCATGTAGCCATCACTCATAATGAAACTAAGGAAGACTGCTTGACATCAATAAATATAGAAATCATATAAGATAATATTGTTTTTTGTACTGGTTTATTCGATCAAACCTTGTTATAGTTTGTTTTGTATGTTATGTCTTGCAATAAATTATTGTTGTTTTGCCATTCTCATTCATTTTTATCTTGTCATTTCAAATATTCTTTAAAAATCAAAACGTTTTAAATGACCTCATTTTATATAATTTTGTACAAAAAAAATTCAATAATTTATTAAATACTTATATTTTGTAATATTCTAAATTAACAGCCGTCATTTTTATTATAATTATTAACATATTATTGATTAAACTGATAGGCCAAAACAAAACTACAATATGCAAACTATCACGAAATTTCATGGTAATTGTTTTAAAGAACTTTGATACCTTGATTGTACAAATTCGCAGTACTTAATTAGCAGATAGATGCGATCATTGTATAGTTGAAATGGCTAGATGTAATGATAAGTTCTATGTTAACTGTTTTTTTTTCTTACCTCGGACCTCTCACTTGTAAAATTCTCTTTCGGACTCTTTGTGTCCCGGTCAATTTTGATCTTCAAAAATTTAAATACATTATCACATTTTATCTTCTTAATCCCTGTTTTTTATCGTTCCCTTTCCTGAATAAAATTTGTCTTTTTCTCATATATTTTTTCAAACTAGGAATCTTATTGTGGATTTATTGCTTTGCTTGAGATTAAATTATTGAAAAAAATTGTAGTGTAAATATAAACCGGCCTCGATTACTCATATTAATGCATTTAATCTAGCAGCAATGCACAGAAAGAATTTAATGACTTTGCTAAATGTCAAAACGTTATGGCTAGAAGAGGTGAACAGATCCTTTTCGAAACAGTCCAACTTTTAGTTTTATTCTCGACAGTGGTTCGATGATTCGTTCTTTTTAGTCAAGATGTATTAATGCGAGAAGAAACTCTTTTCCAAAAAGCACGTTCGGTTAAAAGAGGGGAGAGTGACAAAGAAAGTGATAAAGAAAAGTAATGTTCCTTCTTTTATAGTCTTTAAGCAGCGTCATGTAACCACTTTCTTCATTGACCAAGTGGAGGTAACACATTCATTGTTTAGAAATGGGTGAAACCTTGGCTTGATCTGGTATGAACTGTCTGATAAGCGCATGGAAGACAAACACTTTATTAGGCAAATAGTAATGATACTTTCATGTATTGTAATGCTGGGATATATCAAAGTTAATTGCAAATAATTATCATATATGAAATTAAGATAAGAGATAATATACGATAAATCACAAATATCTACTATAAACTACATAACCCAACTATATGCTAATTCTAGTATGTTATATAAAACAAATATAATTTTAGTAAAGTTTTGTAATATAATTTTTATTATAGAGCAAATTAATAATTTTACTAATTTATGCAACTATACAGTAATAATGTTTTTATAACACTGTCATTTAAAAACATTCAACAATATGCTACATACGATGTTCGGACAAAAACCCTATTCAAATCTAATTATTCTTGTCTTAGAATTCCAAGTTAATTATAGCAAAAAACATTCAAGCGTCAAAATCCAGATGTAGTTACCGTTAAAATGTGGAGAAAAGCGAAAAATTACAATAACATTAATCAAGCAAAACTATTATTTAAGACTTACCCTGGTCTCAAAAGACACTTAGAATCAGATTTTAACCGTGATCACTTTAAACTAAAGATGTCCACAGAAATAGAACATATGCCAATTTACATCCAATCGTTACAAAGTTCGTCTTCAAAAAAAAAAAAATAATAATGTTCCTACTGATGTGGAACTTAACAAAGCTTTTATAGCAATTAAGAAAACATAATGCATCACTTGACATTGCAGCTAAACTTTTTAAAATGTCTTACTTTCTCCCCGAATTCAATAACAATTTTCTCAATTTTATGAAAGAGATCGGTAATCAGAAACGCATGGCCTAAAAGTGGGACATATCATGCATTAATGCACTATGGAAACAAAAAATTAGCCTTTACGACTCTTATACATACAGAAATATTTTAATTGGATCCATTATGGTGAAAGTATTAATAAAAATTATATGAATTAAACATAATTTTATAAAAGTTAAATCCTCACGGCCCAATTTCGTTTTCGTTCTGATCCGAGATGTAACTATATCAACCATTTCAGGAAATTGCATACCTCTTTAATAGAAAACTGTATACCTCCCATATCGACCTCACAACAGCGTCTGGCCACATCAATAGAGATTTATCTTCTAATCCATTAAAAACCGACTACCAAACTCCGAATCTTATGAATGCATAGAACTAATTAAGAAAAATTGTCTTTACATAAAATCTTATCTGCTTGGCGCAAACCTTACTATCCTTATCAAGATTAGAACAAGTAGAAACTGAGGGTCATGGTCTATTTAATCTTTTGTAGGACTATGCGTTGCGCATTTAAAAGCATAGAAGAATAGAGATAGGCATTGATTATTTAAGTATTCCATGGCGCATACCAAATAAATCTACTAATAGAAAACAATGATTCTGCTTTCCTTTCTGAGGCTAATGTAATGATGATGAGGGTGGTTATGTTTATATGATAGGTATTCGTAACTGAAATGGCATTGAATTTGTACAGAAAATTAACATCCGTTATTAAGAGTTCCAAGAAATAGGATTCAAGATAAACATTACCAGAATGGAAACTATGATCTGGAAGTGGAATGGAAGCGGTGATGGCACCTATCCTTTATAAATTATGGAAGTTGGGGATGTAGAATTAGTAAATACTAAACACTTCAATTACCTCGGTGTAAAAAAAATTAGTATAAGATATACAAAAACTGAACATAGAATAGACTTCGCTAGATGTAGTTTCTCCTAACACCACAAAATGCTACAAAACAGTGACATGAATACTAGAGTAATGTTCTTAAAAAGCATCGTCGGATCTCAGCTATTATATGGATGTCATGCATGGTGCCAAACATGTTCAGAAATAGTTTAAAATGTTAGTTGTATCCAACCGCTTTTCTAGATCAATGGTTAAAAATGTGTTTGAGCGAGTAATTCTATAGACCTTGGTGAAGGCAGTTCTTGTTCCGTATTTGTGCACAGGTGCAAAAAAAAAAAAACTGTACCAGATAACAGAAACTACATCACTTGGGGATATCAACAAAAACTAAGATTGATATAATCAGTAACTCAAAGAGAAAATAATTACATAATCATGATGGTGACGTTCCTTACTGTACTAAACAATGAGGGAAGCCGCCATTAGTAATAGGAAGAGTGATAACAGTGACTGAACTTGAGAAATTAATTTTCCTGAAAAATTGTTTTAAGTGATAAATCTTATAAATTTTAACCGGCAATAGTACAACGCTGCTCGTTCACTGAATAGCGAATGTTTCTTTATAAGGAAACCACTATTATTACAATGGAAATTTCCATTACTTCTACCCCTTTAACTTGATTCTATTTGCGAACACATAATAAGCATCAAACAGTTCATACCAGATTATTTCTACTTTTTGTGCATTTCTGGCTACTCATTATGCAAAACTCTGCCCTTTCTGTTTTATTTTCTTGATCGTATTTATGCTTTCTGTGAGTCGTTTCTCTAAGCTAGTATCATAGATTGATTATGTCTGTTTGCAATAAAAGTGACATGGTTGTTCTAACTTTCCTGATGGGTTAATGTTATTGTTTCAAAATGCAGACTGGGATAAGAATTTGCATCCCACTTACCTACGCTTATATGCAGCATTTATAATTACTTTTGAAATTATATACACTTATTACAATGAAGGTTTAAATTGCAACTCTTTCTGTGTACACTAAATTTCGACGCGGTAAAAATATTAAAATATGTAATGTAAGATCAAATCAAATTCAGGTCGATTCACTATACTGTACCTATTCTTTCAGCAGATGCTTTACATTTTATATTTTTGCTATTATTTTTATATGTTATGTCTATTTATTACAACGGTGATCATGGTTCTCTAAAATTTGTTAATCTTCGTTGCTCTTTGCTGTGTTTGTTTGTTTTTTACTATCCATCTTATTCTCCTTCCTGCTATCCATTTACACAAGTTCGTTAGATAGATTATTCAATGTTTCCCTCATCACCTCTTTACATTCGACATTTCTTGTGAGTGTCAAATTTTCTAAACATTTTTCTTTTTATTTTGACATAGAATTAAGAAGAGACAGTTGAAAAGTCTAAGTCCTTTTTGTTATATGTATCTTGTTCCTTCAGAACATAAATAATCTTAGTCAAACATTTACTCATTGAGTTTTCATTGGAACTGCCAGAAAATTAGGTGTATACCAGAAAGCCAAAAACTTGATAAAACATTTCTGATAACAATTTTTATGTAGCATTCTTCCATACCACGTATAGGTGAATATATAGTTTGTGCTAATGAGAACCATGCTAATTACCGAATAATGAGAACACTGGTGTGAAGGGAGCTGCATGGGAGTAGTGGACGGGGAAATGAACATAAAGGAAAGGATGTGCGTCAAGAAGATAGGTGATGGCAATGGATATCACATTTAAATTCTTGGAGAGTTTAGCTGTCAGGGAAACAAGTATACGGAAGGGAAATCCACAGGCAGGAAGTGCAAGAAAAGAAACTGTTGGAGTAGAAGTTGTGGTTGCATTTGATTGGTTTCATTGTAAAATGGTGGGACCTATTTGCTACTCTAGTGACTAGAGCACATTCATGCAAAGGGAGTACGAGGAAGCTAAGCTCATCGGAGAAGAAACAGTGAAAGTATTTGTACAAAAGACAGAGAGAAGCCACATTACGTCGGTGAGAAAGTGATTAGAGCTGAGCTACCAAGTCGAGATCGATCACATTTCAGATTTTCCGGTGTATTTTTTCAAGAACCCTGATATGAATAGCAAAGGCACCCTACCTGGTCCCTTACTATATTAGTTTATTTTTGTGCAATTTTTGTTCTTCCATTAAAAAGCAGTTAATTATTCGTTTCTTCTGGTGTCTTATATATCACGCTGAAAGCAGTGGTTCTTCTACGTTACCCAACGCAAATCAACGTCGAGTCTGGTTATTACCTAGATATGTAACTGTCTGGGATAAACGAGTTGTTGCAAGCTTAGACATGCATATAGTGTAATAGAAATTGATAGCAGCTGGTAATAAGAAATCTGAGAGTTGCATTCCAGTTCCAGACAGGCTTGTTGTATTCACTTCCGCGTATTCTTGAGGAGGGTATGATTCCACCTCTACTCCTCCACCTATGGATTAATTAAATCATAATTATCGTACCCAAAATCTTATAATTAAAAATTATTTTCTGTCATTAAACAACAAGTAAACGGTTGATAAACCATAAAAGGGAAGTAATCAATATCTAACCTCTTTTGCATACCTTATTTTCAGCATTTCGGTGAATCAGGTTTGCTTTTGTTTTTGTACAGAGTCCATGTGAAATCGACACCTTTTATTACAGTCCTGAAATATTACATGTACTACACCTTCAAATACATTGTCGAATATTTAAACTTTCTTCATAAAAATTAAGCATATTGATTTTTGGCTTAATGGTTCATTTCAGCTACTTGGCACTATAGTTCAGTATTAACATTTTAGGATAAATAATGATAGGATATTAAATATTCCTTGAAGACGCTTTTTGTATTGTGGCACTTGATATATACTCAGCTGTTGTGGTTAGCTTAATTTTTCATTCTTCAATTTTCTTTATGAATTTTACTACTTCTCTTAAAATTTATTATATCCTCACGAAATCTCTTCTCTAGGGCTTTAGCATCATGCCGTAAGCCTTACTGCACTATATCCACACGGCGGCTAGGTTTTATCTTATTCTAGCTTTATCAATATACTTCAGTCAATATATATTACATTATTCATGCTTCTTGTTTTATTTTGCATATTTTGAATTTGATAAAATCTTTGCCATTCAATGAATTGAATTTTATTATTACTTTGTTGTTAAGATTATCCAAAGCAAGAGTAAGCATGTTATTGGCTCGAAGTTTATACTTTTTCTTTCTAGCCATTTCTCGGGATCAGGATATATTTTCCACTCATCGTCCATTCCGATATAATTTCTCCTTTCAGGCAACTGCCTATTCCTTGTGATAGCTTCAACAATCATAGGCGCTTTCCAATGGAAATTTTTAAAGGTATTTTATTTCAGATATTTTTATCCCTTGTAATTCATTTTTCTGGTTATTTAACCAGTCAGGTTGTCTGCTGTGTTTTTATCTCTAGTCTTTCAGTTTACTTTATAATTTGTTATTCCCGGATCTTCTCACGGATTTTCATTCCTTTACTAATATAGTTTGTTTTATTTGTTTTAGTTTAATTTTTTCCTGTTGTTTACTACGTCTGCTGTGTTTATATTATGTTTCGTATTTTCCTCAGGAATGTATTACTTGTTCAATTTTCATCCATCTAGTTTTTGTAGTTTTGTTACCGTCTGGTCCTCGTTCTCGAACACCAAATTTGTTGGGAAATAATTTAATTCCAGAATATTTAATTTAGTACTGTTTTTGTTTTGGTATATGACAGAAAATTAGGAATTTTCACGGTTTCAAGTAATTTCTTTAAGTCGTAATTCTTTAATGATGGCATGGAATTTGTGTTTACTAAGATAATGTTTTTTTCTACTGTTAAGTTTGTTGTAACTATAAATTAGGTAGGTTCAGTCAGATTCTTTTTGCATTCATATTTTTTGTTTCATTTAAAAGTAGGTTTATTGATAAAAATAAAAATATATTTATTATTCTACGATTTTGCAAGTTTATTCAAGGTCAGAAAAATAACCTTTTTCCAGAATTTACTTTGCTTGTTTATCGAGACTTTAGATTGTAAGAAAAAAATTCAGAGCGCTAACTGTCCCGGTGGCTTTAAGGTGAATATGTTGTTAGTTTAGCCAACAGTTACAAGATGGAGACCGGACTCATACTGCTGGTAATGAAATAGCATCTTTATTTTAAACCAATTTGATAGATATCGTTTTATTTGAAATTATTATGAGCTTGATGCTGTGGAAACGTTTAATGAAATGTTATTTATTAAAGTATTTTTTATCATAAACATAACCTATATTCCAAATATATTTCCTTTATATGCATTAATTATAATAAATCTCATTAACAATTTTTTTAGTTTAATTTAGTTTGTGAAAGAGAATGGTTGACCAATCAAGTTTTTACCACATATTTTGCTGGTTATTTGTTTGCCACGCTCAGCTGTGGTTGGCTTTCTGACCGGTAAGTAAAAATTCAGAGGGTAATGATTTTATCACATATTCTTTCTTTCTTTCTTTCTTTCTTTCTTTCTTTCTATCTATCTATCTATGTGTATATTATTGGGTTGTTATTAATTTCACTATTTACTAAAATAAAAAAAACAAGGGTAACTCTTCAAAAACTTGAAGCCACTCAGAATAACGTTTATATTAGAGAAAGAGGGGGAGGAGGAGAGGGAAAGAAACAAAAACCATAAAGAGTGAAGACCTCACAACAATCTCGTCACGAAAATTTGAAGTCGGTATAAAATATCAGCTAAGTGACAACTTTCTCCACATGAATTCTATTAACGATCTACCGTTATCTCATTTTAATTCCTGGCTTTCATGTAAGTTCAAGTAATGACTTCTAGCATTAGTGTGAAATATATAACTAGCAAATCTACTAGACAAACCCAAGGTATTTAGTCTGGCACAAGTGCAAAAAGTATTACCTCTAGTGAGGGCTGCACTTAAGATAATTGTGAACAGGTCTGCAGATGTAATATATTTAATATTGGTGGAGAGTGGTAATAATTTCGTCAGTTTAAATTATTATATGCAGAAGTAGGAGAAACTAGGTGAATATCAGACTCACTACTTGTTGACGAAACAAACATACTATTCACTGCTCTGCTGCAAGATGCCAATATTTTTTGTTTTGATATTTACTACGCTTACCTGTGACAACATGAAACCCCATATACATGTCATTTAATTGTGACTCGAGTAATATACTACAAGACTAAAGTTTCAAAGATGCACAACGAAAGTGATATTTAGATAACTCACTTTCAGCTATGATGACTTTTATTTTCTTTTACTGTGATAAAATACGAAACATTTTAGCAAGTGACAGTTAGATTTCAGTTTGTTTTTTAATGCACTTTTTAATTTCTATGCTATTTATATTTTGTGTGCATTTATGTGTGTCTAAATGTTCAATCATGTGCAAAAGTATTATTTCAATTCTTCTTCACCAACATTAATTTGAATAAAATCATATTTCTCTCTCTATCTTAAGTTTTATGCACTGCGTAGCATTACAATATTTTTCAGATTAGGACGCAAGACCATCATCATCGCAGCAATCATGATTCAAGGTGCTTGTGGAATTTTGTCTTCGCAAATTATGAACATCTACTGGACTCTCGTATTGCGCTTTTTAACAGCTCTCGGAGGTGCTGGTTCATTTATCCCATCAATTGTATTTGGTAAGATAAGTTTTTTATTTAATTCATCTCATCTTTACATATATTTACCGAAATTGCACAAAATATCTTGGAATTAAATTTAGTTAATAATAATAAAATATCTTGGAAGTAAATTTAGTTAATAAAATTGCCATTACTTTCAACCCCGGCCTACAGACTTGTCAGTCTCCTTGTTTAAATTGGTGAATGCTGACATAATCCTTGCATTCAGTTCCTCTTTGGTGTTACAAGGTGTTTTTTGGTCTCTCGAACAACTGCACCACACACATAATAATCGACGGGGTTGGAGTCTGGGGAGTTAGGTGGCCAGATATAACGTTTAAGTCCTGATTTTGTGGCATGGTGCAGAGGTCCTGTTGCTAAAAGTAGGGTGTTCAAACAGCCACCCTCTTCATTCATGATTACACTACCTCTTCAAGATACTTCATGTAAGCCTCCGTGTTGGTCTTGGGTAGTGTGAGAAGATAATTGAAGACATAACGTTCCTATCACTGGTGATCACTCCAAATACCTTCGTAATCACCATTAGGCTCTTACAACTTTTTCCGAATCCTCAGAACTGACCTCAGTTTGACAATCAAAGTGACTGAAATGTTCGTATAGAAGCTTACAAACAATACAGCATTCTGTTTAAAATTTCTGACGGAGTGAATTGCTTCATGGTGAACCTTTTTTGCACATGGTGTTTAACCTATATCGTATCCTGTATATATACACATATGTAGGTATCGAAATGGATCACCATTTTCACTTTACTGGCTTTTGCGATCCTGGGCTGGGATATGTTTTCTTTCTCTTGTCTAAAATCCTATCATTTTGATCGTGTCCAGTTTGAATTGGCGTTAGATTCAATTTTTGGTTAAATTGTTTAAATGTTAGTAATTTTATTTCTTTTCTTTTTCGATAAGTGATCTTCTGACTTTAACTAAGTTAAAACCTAATAAATTATTTTTTTTATTTTTTTAAATTGGAGTAGATAGACCCTATTATTGCCCGGTTACCATTTCTCCCACTTTTATTGAACTGGAGTAGAGGCTGGTAGTATGATGTCGTCATTCCTTATTAAGGTTTTGATCGCCAGTCCCTCCTCTTTTGTAATGTTTGTTTTTGGTGGCTTGCTTTTCTTCGGTGTTGGTCCCACTTTTCATCTTATCTACCTGATCCTGAGAAATGTTCAAGGCCATTTCCTCGATTCGGACAATGGTGAGCAAGAAGGTATCTGCCTGAGTGTTGTTTCGAAGTTGAGACTCTTGTTTAGCACTAACATTTCAGAGGCACTCTGCTGATGTTGACTAATTTTGATAACTACCCTCACTGATGCTGGGGATGTCAACTTCTGTTTTTTAATCTTCAACTTCTAATACTTGGAGGACTTTGACTGCATCGAATGAATGTATGGATGAAAAAGGTCTAGAAGGATCCTATGAAAGAAACCTGCACACGTTGCAAATTATAGATACGAGAGATGCTCTTGAAATACTCTCCATGATGTACTATGAGATGTACGACATGATTATGTGTGCTGCTATCTGGATCGTCCGATCGGCCTGTAGAATGTCTTCTTCGTGGTCAGGTGTACAAGTGAATCTCGGTCTTCCTCGATTCATAGTGTGTGATGCAAGGGATCCTGTCTCAGCATCAAAGGTTACATAAAAATCATATATATCCGCTCACGATATGAATAAACAGCCATTTTTAAACGGAAAATTTATCCATTAACTCTTACTAGACACGGAAATCGCTAAAAAAATGCATGGTATGAATAAAAAAAAGCCTCAAATTTAATAAAAACGAAATTTTTCCATAAAAATGTTTATATTATTCTTAAGAGGAAAAATCAAAGTATTTTAAATTATTTTTAAAAAAAATTTCATCCCTTCTAACGCGTTCGAAATTTTGGTAAAAAGGCTTGTTTTAATTTGAATTAGCGGGTAACTAAATAATTACGAGAGTTTACAATTAAAAAGGTAATATAACCTCGCCCGGTTCACACTCCACCCACGTCTATTGAACAGGTGAAGAGGCTCATCATTTGTTACCTTCTCAGGATGTGGTTTCCGGTTTTCTCTTTTCCAATCTTGTCCCTCTTACGTAGCCCCCCCTGCACATCAGTGGCGTTACCGTCTTGCTCGGGGTGATATGATTAAAAAAAAAAAACTTCTTTTTTTTCCAGCGACAAACAAATTAATTTGGAAATTCTTGCAAAAATCAAATAATTCTTATTGAAACTTTTAAAACTTTTTCACGAATATCTCCCTTCACTCTAACTCTCCCCAAGGGCCTCCTAGCAAAAGGATCTCCTAGTGCTAATAAAAAGCAAAACTGAACTGTGTTTACGAAATAGTTATATTCTAAATTTAATGCTATAAATAAGTATTACTTGTGTAAATCAGATTAATTAACATTAAATTTGATAATTCTTCAAAAATGTTTCACAAATGTATATTTTTGTTTTGCAAGATTTTTAATACCGAGAATTCTTTTTACAAATGCGTCGATTGCTCAAAAATGGCCGAAAAATTGAAAAATTACACAATTCTTAAAATATTTGATTCAAATCAATATAATTGCTGTTTGAAATACACCAAAGTATTTTGCTTACTGGAAATAGTAAATTTAACCATTTCGCTTTCGATTAAAACTAAAATAAAAGTTTCAAGAAAACGTTTTTATTTTAAAAAAATTCAATTTAAAAGTTAGTTATCAAAAATGAGTAAAGGTACCTACATAATAGCATATTACAAAAAGCGAAAATGACTTATCGAAACTGATGCATGAAAAAAATAAATAAAAACATACGAATCGAGTTATTTGTCAATAATGTGGTTTTGGTTGTTGTCTTGGCTGATTTATATCAGCTGCCACAGTTCTCGCACGCAGGCGGCAGTACTATATGAGCGAGAAAAATGTCTGACGAGATTGAAGGCGAATATTAAAAACACCCAAATAATTCTTCTCAGACAAGTAGGAAATCCTATCCGATGCTTGTTTCGGAACACAAAGTACAAAAATGGTCCAAAGTTTTGACTTTTTAAAGGTATGTATAATTATTTAGCAGGAACATTTTTTTGTAAATTTCTTCCGAAATTAAATTTGGACAGTTTACGACGGAATATCTTCTTCGTCTGAGAAGACTTATTCGTAATTTTGAGAGTTCGGAGGAATGAAATTTCTCCCTGACATTGTGGCGGTGTTCTATCTGATCTCTGCTTCCATCAAACTGACTCGGCCGGTAGAGAAACCTGAATGAGTATTCAAATCGAGTCACGTGATCGGCTCCAACCGTAAAACCATTTTAGGTGTTAAGAAAATTGACAGGGGTCATAGTTTCATTTGTTATTTTTTGTCCAGTCAGGATCCAGAATCTGAATTTTCACATCGGTTTGTGAAATTTGCCTTGCTCTCGTTTTTTTTTTTCAAACGTTTTTCAGTCATTCTGACCCGTTTTTTTGGATGTGCAATTCTACTTTTAATATTTCAATTATTTGATGGAATAATTTAGGATTTGTATCCTATATTTTCTTCAAAAGCTACCACGTGACACGCACGAAATCGTGTGATTAACTTTCGATTATAAAAAAACACTTTCAGAACTTCATTTAAACTGTTAAATAATGTAAGGTTGACGGTAGGAAAGAATTGTTTTTATAGAGAGTTCCTCTCTTACAGTTACAGGCATTTGATATTTTGATTTAAATAGTATTTTGTATTTTCGACCTAAATCTTTTTATAGGTTTATTGTAAATTATGGCTTTTATTTGCAATTTGAGGTGTGTAGCATATAAAACGTCTACTCAAAGTAATTCAATATTGGTAATATGCAGTCTTGTACTGGGCATTTATGCACTATATTATACATCACTAGTTTAACCTGATGGGGTTATTTCGATTAGAAGCGACAAGTTTTGCAGTCTTCCATTTTCTATAATATATTCTAAATTTTACATGTATTTGAGGAATTATGACGGAAATAATTTTTGTAGAGCAAATTAGTCCTGTTTATAACTATTGCGCATTTGCTTGCAGTAAAATATGTTGGTATTTTTGTGTGTTGTTTTTAATACTGGTGTTGTGTATTTTATGTAAGAATAATTTCATTTGTTTATCAGTGATAATGTAAGTGAATTTTTTTTTTTTACTAATATTTGTTTTATGTGTTTTAGTTCGCTCAAAATATTCTTTGGTAGGAGGAATTTCGATCAATTGCAAAAACGATAAAGGAGATAACAGAAAAATGCAGACTTGTGAATAAATATCTGTTTTGCTACACAAATAACAATAAATAAAATAAAAGTATAAATATACAAATACCCAATTACGACAAAAAACAGAAAATAATATAACATGAAAAGAAAAAATCACATATAAAATTCACAAACACAAATATACATTAAACAAATACAGACACAGTCTATAAAAAGAAATAAAAACGAAAAAATAAATCAATCAATAACAAGCGAGAGTACTATGAAAAAATACCAAAATGCACCAGGCCCCTTATAAATAGGAATGTGCACCAGGACTCAACTTTAGAAAAACCCAACCCCGACGAGTGAAGACATCATAACCGTGTCTTCAAAGTTTCGAAGTCGGCATGACCCTCTTTAGTGACAAATTCTTTGCATGAAAAGTACAGAGGTCACAACTCTTTAGTTCAAGTCACT
>JBBBDQ010029804.1:2057500-2065000 GCA_037127315.1 Ascarosepion bandense | reverse complement strand
TTTTCATTCTGAGGGTACCGGGTTGGCAGTTTCCTGGTTGATGCTTCCGAGTGGTAGTTAGGAGTCCGAACTCTTGCGTAGCGTCTTGAGAGGCTGCTCTGATCAGCAGTTGAATAATATCGGGGTTCCTGTAGTGCCATTTCGCGTATGGACGGGCGTCCCTGCATGAATCTCCGATGGGCAACCCCGAGGCCACATTATGCTGCAGGCAGCACCAGTCTCCATCCTTCACCTGCTGCAATTAGTGACTATCTGACCCGACACTAGACCTCTCTCTTTCCCCAACTAAACCAATATGAAATCAAAGAAACGAAACAGCAAGACTAAACCAGCTAGTCATAAAACGCCCAAACCTATCTGCGTTTCCTTCACAAACATACGGGGTATTCGCAGTAACTTTAACAGTGTAGAATCATTCCTCCAAACTAACTCACCCGATATCTTAGCCATATGTAAGACTAAACTTGACCATTCTATCCCCTCCTCGGAGTTTTTCGTTCCTGATTACCTTCCCCTCTTCAGGAAGGACTCCAATGTCCATATGCATGGGCTTGGTGATTATGTCAGCGAACACCTCCCTCTAGCCAGGGTCACATCTCTTGAATCCCTGGATCATTCTTTCATGTGCTTCCGTCTCTCACTTCAAAGCTCGGTTAGCTATCTCTTCTTCCTCTACCGCTCCTCCTCCTCCTCTGATTGTTCGGTACTTGATAGCATCTCTATCAACATCGACAAGCCATTTATTCTCACTCATCTACCCATATTTTTGTGTTTGGCGATTTTAACGCCCACCATACCAAGTGGCTTGAAAACTGTCACCGACCTTGCTGGGATCCGCACCATGTATTTTTCAATAACCCAAGCTCTAACGCAAGTGGTGGACTTCCCCACGCATTTCTCTAATAATCCTAACAGAAGATACTCATTACTAGACCTCTGCTTCACTTCCATCCCAGACTCTTGCACTACCAGGCAGCTCTGCCCTCTCGGAAACCCTGATCACGCCGTAGTACCCGTCAACATCTCAATCCACTCTTACTTTACCCAAGAATCCCAAACCAGCAGAATATCATTCTGCTACCACAGAGCAGAGTGGGATTCGTTCCGAGACTTTCTCTGTGACGTCCCCTGGAACAACGTCTTTGGTCTTCCTGTCAAAGACTGTGCGACCGAGGTCTCCTCTTGGGTTGAGGCTGGCATTCATCCCGGCCAGGAAATTCCAGCTAAAATCAAATTCGTCTCCCCTGGTTCTCACTCGTTTGCTCGGCTGCCATTGCCCACCGGAATCATTTCTTCCGGGTTACCGAAGCTACTCGTCGAATCAAAACAGGCGCCTTTTCGGCTCAGCTCGTAATAAGTGCAAAATTGTACTGAACGAAGCTAGGAAGGCGTTTGCTACCAGAATGAAGCAACGCATAGCATCCTCTAAGTTCGGCACCAAAGACTTCAGTAACCCCCTAATTAATAAATTTGAAGTTCTCACCTCCCCAGCAGATAAGGCTGAATGCGTAAATTCTACTCAAACAGCTTCTTTTCTCGCACTTCCCGCCTGTGGAACTCCCTTCCACAAGTCTGCTTTCCCGACAGTTACAATCTCCAGGTGTTTAAATGTAGGGTCAATAGACACCTCCTATCACATTAACTCCCAATTATTCTCAGAACACTCTCATTTACTCAACCCTCATTCTCGGTATCCTTAACGCCTATCACCCACCCTCTGACATTTCCTATATTTAACCATTCTCGGTATCCCAACCCGCCTATCACCCACCCTCTGACATTTCCTACATTTAATCATCCTTTCTCCACTCTATGTAGCCCCCTGCGCAGTAGTGGCAGTGATATGCCTTGGTCGTGGTGAAACGCTTATAAAAAAAACAAAAAAACATAAGAATTGTTGACAATTAGGCAATATATATTCTGTAGAATAATATGATATGTGTAAAGTATTCAGTGGGATGAAAGAGGGGCTAAAAATTAACATATTTTAAAGCGGCTCCTGTGTCTGCATTTAAACACCAGTTCCTGCCCCAGATTCATCAGATCCAACTGGTTTTTGTGTCTAATAATAGTTATCTTTTCATCCAGGCATAATTGAAAGCACTCTCTGAAGTTGGTGGGTATGTAGATTTTTTAATACATATACATACATCTATATACATATATATTTGCATATATATATATATATATATATATATATACATACATACATATATATACATACATATATATACATATATATATATACATATATATACTTACATATATACATACATGCATATATATACATACATACATGTATATACATATATATATACATATATATACATACATATATATACACATATATACATACATACATATATATACATACATATATATATATACATATATATATACATACATATATACATACATATATATATACATATATATATACATATATATATATATATACATACATATATATACATATAAATATACATATACATATATGAATTATTTTGAACATTATTTTTTTACCGATAATCGTATTTAAGTAGATATTCTGTTTCTAATTAAACGGTATTTTTATATTTATATCTACCGGCTTGATTAATTACGATAAATTTTTATTACGAAAATGTGCGCTACACGGCAGGATTCGAACCTGGTATGCTTCTCCTATTCAGGTAAATATAAATATAAAATACTGTATAATTAAAAATATCTACTTAAATACGAGTATTGGTAAAAAAGATAATGTTCAAAATAATTCATTACAAATTGTCGGTTGCTTATAACCAAGTTTCGTTAAAATTCGTTAATTTCCGTAACATGTTTACATATATATATATATATATATATATATATATATATATATATATAAACATACATATATATATATATATATATATATACAAACGTGTAAATATATATACATACATATGTAGATATATCCATATATATAAATATATATACATACATATAAATATATATACATACATATAAATATATACATTGTGTGTATTTTGGCAGCATTTTTTCATTAATGCAGGTTTCATTGAATAATATAGTCAAGTTTTGTCTATTAATTTTGTGTAGGATCCGTTCGTACCGTTTGATATTCTTTCAAATTCAAATTGAAAAGGCAAATTGAAATAGCGAAAGAATATCAGACGGTACGAACGGATCCTTCACAAAATTAATAGACAAAACTTGTCTATATTATTCAATGAAACCTGCATTAAATATATACATATAGATAAACATATATACATATATATAAATATATATAAATATATAAACATAACATATATAAATATATACATACATATATAAATATATACATACATATATAAATATATATACATATATATAAACATATATACATATATATAAACATATATACATACATATAAATTTATGCATACATTTAAATATATATACATACATATAAATATATGCATACATATAAATATATGCATACATATAAATATATACATACATATAAATATATACATACATATAATATATACATATATATAAATATATATACATACATATATAAAAATATATACACATACATATATAAATATATATACATACTTATATAAATATATATACATACATATATAAATATATATACACATCCATATCTATATACACATACTGATATAAATGTATATACATATATATACATATATATGTACATACATATATACATATATATATCTACATATATATATATACATATATATATATATATATATATATATACATATATATACATATATATATAAATACACACACACACATATATATATATATATATATATATATATATATATAATATATATATATATATATATATATATATATATAATTATATAAAAAATTCTTTCTTCGTTCTGTACTCACACGGATATATATATATATATATATATATATATATATATATATATATCCGTGTGAGTACAGAACGAAGAAAGAATTTTTTCTGAACGTCCAAACCATTAATTTAAAACAGTGCTCGGTGCTCGATATATAATATATATAGAGCTGTGAATATTTATTATAAATTTTATTTTAGAACATGTACATAATGTTTTTTATATGTATTCTCTACAGTCATACGCTTGTTTCGACATTGGGTTTCCAACGTCTCTTCAGTAGGAATGAACAAGAATGGTAATCCTCACTATCTATATTTTATTCATTGTTTGTGGTTGGTTGTGGGTATTGATAATAAAGGGAATTTGTCTTCTGTGTTGACCATTAAAATTTTGAAGAAAGTGGTATGTGAAGTTAAATGGTTGATTAATGACATTAGCTGTTAGAATGTACGTTTTTATTGCTCGGGTGTATCTTTTGGTTAGAATTTCGAAGAAAGTGGTGTGTGGAATTGAAAGGTTGATTACTTGGTCAGTTTTGCGTGTGTGTGCGGGGATTTTTGTGATTAGGGTTCCCGTCATATTTGTTGGCCTTAAGAATTTTTAGGAGAGTGGTGTGGTTATCTAGTGTTTGATTAATGAGTATCTGTTATTACTAGACAGATTTTATGTATTCTTTTTTATCTAGTGAGTAGACTATATTCCTTGGGGTTCTTTAGATGGATGTGATAGGGGTGGGGTGTTTATCTCGTACGGAGTATTTTTTGTGTATTTCACGGGCTTTTTTTATATATAATATAATTAATCTGAAATTGTATATTTAATCTTAATTTTGAATATAGGAAATTGATTTTTTCCGAGTTTAGGAGCCATTCTTTTCCATTTAATTTTTATTTTTCCAGGACAGAATATTTTTGTATTTAAGTAAAGTATTAGCGGATATATTTCTAATCTAATTCAGAATATTAAGCCTTGCTTTAGAATATAGTAATTTGATCTTTTCTATAGAATTTTTAATTTAGCGGGATAGGGGTGTTTATTTAATCTTAATTTTGAATTTAGGGGTGTCGATTTTTTTCTTTAATTTTAAATTTTCTTAGATCATAGTTTGGAAGCCTATTTATTTCATTTAATTTTTAATTTTATTTAGATATTTTTGTGGGTATTAGACCATAATTTAAGATTTTATTAGATCGACATTTCCTATCGCATTTTTAATCTTTTATAATGAAAATATCTATTCAAATTCCGAGAGTTTCTTAGCATGATTGTAGGGTTAGATGTTTAATGTGCTTACAGTTTACTGTGGTTTCATGCCTCTGGTTTAAAAGCTTGTTACTAATTATATATTTAAGGATTTCTATTTTCTCTTGAACATGGTTCCTTTATATATTTTGCTGTTCTTGCTTGTTTGAGGATTTTCTATTTAACCACAGGCGTTTTATTTTCGTCTTTTAATTTCCAAAAGTATTTGGAGAGAGACGTAATGTTTTGTTTTTCTTTGTTATTGAAGGATGAGAGGTGATTGTAAAAGCGCTTTTTAAATACGTTCATGACATGCCCGATATATATTTTTCATGTTTAGGATTTTCTATGGTTGAAATCGGACACATAGATATCAGAAATTTCGTCAGACATTTATTGGTCATGTGGCATTGGTTGGGTTTTCTACAGTTACAGAAGTTTCTAGAGTTGACTTCAGGTTGGGACATAAATTTCTTAAACTAATAGAGAAACACTTCCCCAAAAGAACCTTCTGAGGAAAATCTTCAATAAAAATATAATAAAACTCAGTTATAGTTGTTCCAATAATCTAGAAAAAATAATTAAAATGCAAAAAGCAAAATATTAAAAGCACACATCAAAAATAACTCCAACACTAATACAAGACCGTCCCGTGATAAAAACCTCTGTAATATATATAATATACATATATACATTACATATATACATCTATACACACATATATATATATATATATGTATATATATACATATATATACACATATACATACATAAGCACATATATATACACATATGTATATATATACACATACGCATACATATATACATATATATACATATGTATATACATACACATATATATAAGTATATACACATATATATATACATATGTATATATATACACATATATATACATATATATATACATATGTATATAGATACACATATATATACATATATACATATATATACATATGTATAAATATATACATATATATACATATATACATATATATATACATGTGTATATATATACACATATATATGCCTATATACACATCTAAGTATATACACACATATAAATACACATATATATACATATATACATATATATACATATATACACACATATATATACATATATACACATATATATACATATATACACATATATATACATATATATACACATATATACATATATATACATATACATATATATACATATATATATAAATACATATATATACATATACATACATATATGTACATATACATATATATATACATATATATATACATATATACGTATACATATATATATATACATATATATATGTATACATATATATACATATATATATACATATATGTATGTATACATATATATGTATACATATATATATTCATATATATACATATATATATGTATACATATATATGTATACATATATATACATATATATATGCATTTATTTATATACATACATATATATGTATATATTTATATATATATATACATATATATACATATATATATACATATATACATATATATACATATATATACACATATATTTATACATATATATACATATCTATATATATATATATATACATACATATATACATACATATATACATATATATATATATATACATACATATATATACTTATATGTTTATATACATATATATCTATACATATATACACATCTGCGGAAAAAGCTGAGTGCTTTGCCCGCAGATTCTCATCCAATTTCACGTTTGACTCATCTGGAGCATGCTCACCCGACTTCCCCGTGAAAACTGAGGCCAAACTGCACGACGTACATATTTCCCCGAAGGTAGTATCTCGAGTAATTTCAAAACTTGTCCCCCATAAGGCGAGCAGTGGCGACGGAATCCTGGTGATAGTCCTTAAGAGGTGTGCCCCTGAACTCTCCCCTGTCCTCTCTAAACTGTTTAACTACTGCATTTCTGCTTCCTGTTTTCCTGCATGCTGGAATTTCTCTTCAGTCGTTCCTGTTTTTAAGAACTGTGGTGAACACTCGGACCCATCCAACTATCGCCATATCAGTCTTCTACCGATATTGGGAAAAGTGTTCGAGGCCATAATCAATGCTGAAATAGTTCAACATCTTACTGCCCACAAACTCTTCTCTGACCTGAAATATGGCTTCCGCTTTACCAGATCCACTGCCGATATGCTAACAACCTTTACGGAGTACATGCTCCGGACCCTCGATGAGTCAGGCGAGGCTCGTGCAGTTGCTCTGGACATCTCCAAGGCTTTTGATAGGGTCAGGCACACTGGCCTCCTTTGCAAGCTACGGGGTTACGGCATTACAGGACGCCTGCTTGACCTAATCCAGTCCTTTTT
>JBBBDQ010029804.1:2042500-2052500 GCA_037127315.1 Ascarosepion bandense | reverse complement strand
AATAAAAAATATAAAAAACAAAAATAAAATACAAAATATGCTGTACGGAAAAAATCAAAATTAAAAAGAAAAACACCCCACCCCTATCACGTCTATATAAAGAACACTAAGAAAAATAGCCTCGCCACTAAATGAAAGAGAATAAATAAAATTTAACTGGTAACAACAGACACAAATAAATCAAAAGCGAGCTAAGCAAGACACCCAAAGATTCTTAAGGTCAACAAACAAGTTCCCGATCGCACACACAAAAGAAACCCACGCAAACACACAAAACTGACCGAGTAATAAACCCCGCCACACACCAATCTCTGTGAAATTCTAACTAAAAGATATACCTGACAGATAAAAACATACACTCCAACAGATAATACCATTAATCAACAATTTAGCACTTTCACACCAGGCTCTTCAAAACTCTAGAAGACACATTCCCTTCATTATCAATAACCCCAACCAACCTCCCACAACAACAATGAACCAAATATCGGGAGCAGACGAATTCAGTTTTGCTTTTACCTCCCGAAGAAACGTACTCAACGTTGAAACAAACATATGATTGTCGAGGGCATATATTAAAAAATAATGTACATGTTCTAAAACATAATTTATAATAAATATATATATACATATATATATACATATATAGACACATATATATACATACATATATGCACATATATATATATATATATATATATATATACTCATATATATACACATATATATACACATATATATACATACATATATATACATATATATATACATATATATACACCTATATATATATATACACCTATATATATATATATATACACCTATATATATATATATATACACCTATATATATGGATGTACACCTATATATATATATATATATATATATATATATATATATATATATATTTTGTAAGTAATCCTTTGTTTTCGTTTTGTCCTGTATTAACCATCTATAATAAAGCCAACGTAAGCCTTGATGAGTGTTGGCCGAAAGGTTCTTCGGATTGGGTTCAGTATGACGTCTATTTTATTTAAAGTAATTAGTTCTTTCTGTGGGTACAAATCTTTGTTCGCATATTTCCGTCAGCGGTACCCCAGACAATTTATTGGCCAAATCAATAAGGCTGTTCGTCTTTGGCATAAGGTTAATAATCTGAGAATTAAACGAGCAATTTCTCGGATCTTGTTTGTCATGCGTATTGTTCCTTCGTTTATACGAAGATGGCTGACCAGAATTAAAACAAATGTGATCTGTCTTGAATTAATTAGGTATGAGCTGGATAAGCTGTTTGACTGCTCTATTAAATGCTTACGCTCATTTCGTTCAATTCTGAATGATGTTCGAGTTGAAATGTTTTTTTTTACTATTTCCGTTTCTCTCGTTATTTAGTTAGTTGCAGATGCGCCTGGAAAAATCTGCTAATGAGAGAAACAGTAAGTATTTAGACTACCTGATTACTAGAAGCTATGGTTCCATTAACGGTTGCACTATATGCTCAAATTAGTCATCATGTTCCTAGGTCATCAGAAAAGTGTTCTGAGGTCAAAGCCAAGTTGTTTGAGTTAGCTACTGGATACTCATCGCTAGGTTGTGAAAAAGTACATCTCGATTGGCGTGGTATTCATCTCCGAACTATTAAAGCTTTACGTTGCGGGAAGACATTTACATTACCAAGCCGGATAAAGGTTCTGGTGTTGTCATTTTAAATAGACAGGATTATCTAAACAAAATGGGTATTGTTTTGGATGATCCTTCTAAGTTTACAGTAACCGGTTTTGCCGATACTTTTGATAACACCAGCAAAATAGAAGCCAAAACTCAACGTTGGTTGTTGTCGTTGTACAAGGACAAATTGATTTCAAAAGACATCTATAGCAGAATAAGGCCCGTGGGTTCGCAATGCCCTAGGATGTACAGCCTTCCGAAGGTTCATAAGAAAGTTGTCCCACTTAGACCAATTTTGTATATGATAGGCTCCGTACAACATGAGTTAAGAAAGTGATTGTCGGAAATTCTTCAACCAGTGTCTGATGCATTGCCCACATGTAATATTTCTGACTCCTTCACTTTCTCTAGTTTCGTTAGAAACTTAGAATTTTTCTCTAGAGACAAAATCATGGTCTCGTATGACATAGTGATTTTGTACACAAATGTTTCGTTACATCAAACTATTAACATTTGTGCGGATAGGTTGTACAGAGGTAATTTAGGCCCCTTAGTCATTCCTGAGGTTTTATTTTTAGAATGTATGCGGCTAGCAACTGAATGTGTCGAATTCCGTTTTGATGGGACAATGTATGTTCAGACAAACGAGTTCCAACTGGTATACAAACCAGTAAATGTAGGTTTACGAAAGACAGAAGTAATGAAAAGCCCGTCCCTGCGCTGAACTGAGACATCTAAAAATGGAAGACACTCGTCTTTCTCTACCTCCATATTAAATTGAAGAGAGGGATGTAGAGAATTAAACTGAAAAAAATAAATTTTCAGCATCTCCGGCAGCATTGAATATAGAGAAAATATCATCTATATATCGTAAATATACCAAGGGCTTATCAACTCTTTCAAACAATGAACGCTCATAATAACCCACAAAAATGTTAGCAATGTATTTTTAACCGAAATTATATTGATTGAAATATAAACTTTTAAAATTTTATAATTTCTTTTTAAAAAATACCGCCATTTTTTATTGATTGACACATTACGTAAACAGTAGCCAAATTGTTGTTTTTAAAAATCTTGAAAAAATAAAATATACCGCGCTGGCACGTTATTTAAGTCAAATTTTAATATTAAAACTTACCTTTATCTGTTTTCAATCAATTAATAATTGCTTACTCCCAGAAATTTACAATAAAAAAAAAATTAATTACGGTAGTACTTTTTTGTTATGTAAGTCAAGGAGGTGTTAACAGATGACTGCAACCGGATGTTGACAGAAATACAATGTATGGTGATCAATCGTGATAAAAATTTTAATATTTTTTTTTTGAGGGGTGATTTTAACTAAATAGTGAAATTAAAAATTTAACATAATAATTTCAGCAGTTATATAATATTTTATAGAATTTTAGTTTAGATTTATAGCCAGAGATTTGAATATGCTTTCTGAATAAAACTTTAGAAACGTAGATAATAAAATATCGTAAGATTGAAATTGCGTTCTTTTATGTTTTGCTAAACGGGGAATAACCCAGAACGCTTGTTAACTTATAAAATCATTTTGACTCATATAAAACACCGTACTTTATAAATTTGCACATCGTACTTTATAACTTTGAACGTATTTGCACAAATATTTTTTTTTTCTTTTTAAAAATATACTGGGTGAAAAATTTTTATTATTTTTTTTATAGGCAGTATAATCATCATTTCTTAACTAATAAACAAAACGATTCAATTATTTAAAATATTTTTAAAATATTTTTAAAACTTTATGTATTATTTATAATAAAAAAAATGAAAACAATTCTTTTAAAATTTTATTAGTAATCAAATATTTTTTCTTCAGACTATAATGTTCTTAATTTTTATTATTTATTCCAGCAATTAAAAGCTTATCAAATTAAATTATATCAAAGTTTTATTACATTTTTTATATTTCTCTTCGGAGCAGATTTTCGTATAGTGAATCATAATTTAAAAAAAAAAATACATGATTTATATTTCCCGATGAGTTCTGCGTTTAACTAATAAAAAGGAAAATACCAGAAAATTAAAATTCATTAAAATTCCCATGAATTTACTTGAAGGAGGGTAACAAAGTTAAAAAGAATTGTTTTCATCAATATTTTAAAAAAGTAATAATTTCAAAGATAATTCTTTGTGAATGAGTACTGAAAGTTTCATTAAAATCCGACAAATATTTCATTTTTGCAAGAATTTCCAAATTAATGTGTTTGTCACCGAAAAAGTGAGTTACGTAAAAAAATTACGTAATCAATTGTAAAATAGTCATAATATTTTCGACCACGCTAAAGCCAAATCAAAACAAAATTTTCTGACAATATTTCGAACATGTTAAAAGGGATTAAAAAATTTTATAAAATAAATACAATTTACTTTGATCTTTTCTCTTTATAATATTATAAACATTTTGGATAGAAAAAGTTCGTTTTATTAAGTTTTGAACCTTTTTATGCTGGATTTTTTGTGATGCAATGGAGGTATCTAAATATATATATATATATATATATATATATATATATATATATAGAGAGAGAGAGAGAGAGAGAGAGAGAGAGTGAGAGAAAGAGAGAGAGAAAGAGAGAGAAATACACAGACAAACAGACAGACAGAGATAGAAAGAGAGAGGAAGAGAATAACTAAAGCTTCATAAAACTTTCTTATTCAGTTAATTGTACCCGTTTAAGAAGCTTAAGGATGTGTTTATTGATTATGCTAGAGAAATCAAACACAAAACATAACAAATGTTGATCTTCGCTCTAGATTAGTCGTTCATAACGATATAGAAAATATTTTACTTGAACTAGTTACACAAAATAAAGTTGTTGTTTTTTTAAGCGATATTCTTTTACACTTTACTGCTTTTAATTTTCTCTTGTTTTTAACAGGGACTGAAATTTCTTCTGTGAAAAACAGAACTAATGCCGCAATTGTTGTTCAGTTGTATTTCACAATCGGACTTTTTATTATAAACTTAATGGCATATTTCATACAAAGCTGGTCATTGATTATTCTTTTGGTGTCTCTACCCTCAATACCAACTGGATTGCTATACATTTGGTAAGATTTGAAACAGAAAGTTTCTAAAATTATCATTTTGTTTTTTGCATTCAGATGATTTTCAATCAACAGTCTATTTGAAAGAATATTTAGGAATTTAGTCGAAATATTAGTTAAAACAACGAAAACTTGCTTTTAAAACTGTAGTCTTATTTTGGAATAAATGTCATTTAATAACATTTAAGAAAAAAGATTTCGCACTTAGATATATACTTGTAGCTTTTTTCACTGCTCATTAATTTTTATTTTAGCCTGTGAAATTGAAGATAAAGTAAAAGTATTTAACCAATTTTATTGTACTAATTCAAAATAAAAAGTAAGAAGGCGGATCCTGATATTAATATGAATATACAGCTCAATATTTCTTTGTTTTTTAATATGAGTTTGGTTCAAATGTCACTCGGCGACTGACAACCAAGTAAAAGTAATTTTTCTTGCTTTTTTTGTACAAAAAAAAAGAACCATTTTACGGAAATTTTGTGATATGAAGTTTATATGACTACGAAAGATGTTGCAAGCTGTGACTGGGACGAGGTAAAATATGAAGACACTTCCCCCAAAAAAAACTTACATCAAAAGTTGCTTGAACTCTGAATTGAAAAGATAAAAATCAAGATAGTAAAAATATTTAAATGTCTAGGAAGTATTTAACAGAGGACACAAAATGCAACACTGAAATCCGTAGGAGTATTGTGATAGCAAAATATAAATTTTAAGAGCTAAGTAAGTATTAAGAAACAAAAAATCCCGATAGTAACAAAGACAAGAATACTGAACTGTTATGTAATATCAACCCTCGTATAAGGCAGCCAATGCTGGACAATCTCTTCAGATTATGAAGAGTCCTGAAAGAAGAAAAATGTTGAAGAATGATAGTGAAGAGACCATTCACTCAACAAGTGAGCAACGACGATGTTTTAGAGAAAATTGAAACTAAAAGGACACTTATATTAACATCGAAAAAAGACAACTGAAATTTCTAGGGCAAATAAGAAGTAAAGAATTAGAGTTGTTACTCGCAAGTAATATTGAAGATAAGAGGAAAAGAAAAACGCCGAGGATAATTGACCTAACGAGTTTGTGTAAATAGACATAAGAATAAAGAATGGGAGATATAATAAAAAGGTAAATATTGCACAGAGCTACAAAGGACAAGGAATTTTCTAGAGCCCTCAAAATCAACGTCCTGAAGAGACATGATATATAAAAGAAGAAAAATTCGTTTTTGGAAAGTGGTATTTTCCCATACAACTTCTTTAGTGCTGGCAAATATACCACATCAGACATTTATTGACCAAGAAAAACAAATATATATTTCAGGAGCTAATTTGCTAATACCCACGACTGACCAATAGAAAGATTACGAACTTATCATGTTAAAGCACCAGTTCACTTCCTATCATTGTTTTCAAGCAACGTTGAGTCTGGTTAAAAATCAGATGGGTATCACCTGGTAAGCTGACGATGGATAAAATCTCACTATTTATACTAACAGAAAAGCATGAAGTGTAGAGGTGCCTTTTGACTAACACCTCGTAAGATCTACACTGGAATTAAAAGAAAGAATTCGTCAGTCGTAAAGGACCGATTGTTTCTAATTTAATCAGTTGACTGCGTGTATCACAATCAAATCTGAAGAAATGGAATGAATTAGGCTACAAAACTTTGCACCACACAGTATGCACACAATTCTCTCTCTGGTCGATTATTTCAAGCCTTCTGACAATGCTTTGTAGGAAAAAATTTTTTCAGTCAAGCCGCAGCTCTAACCACCCTGAAAAATTGTCGGTTAGAAAATTACAGAATCCTGTATCAATGGTAGATAGAAACTGGTTTATAGTTTGTAGTAATGCAGAGATTTATAGATCGGGGAATCTTTAATAGACATGTCAAATGATAAAAACGAGCGTAAAAAAACTACTCGGCTGAAGTTATTTTAAAGTTATTTTAAAGTTGATTCATGCGAAAGAACTGCGTGAAGGTTTTAAGCCCCACTAAGAGTTCGTAGATTTGATATTTGTATTTAGCGAAGCATAACTTCCTAAAAAATCTTCATTAAAAATCTTCACTATCATGCAACATATTTAATTTCATTATCAAGGTTAATTTAACAAATCCTTCAAATACCTTCATATTTGAGATACCGAGATTTTCACGATAATTTATTTCAGTACATTTGCGTAACATGATGTAATTGAATTAAAAACAAAGCTATTTAATCGATAACGGAAACAAAGAGCAACGAAGAAGAACAAATATAATTATAATAATTTGGTAAAATGCACCAGGGAAAATATAAAATCTAATTGATTCCCGTTCGTCACTGATCAGAGTACAATAGAGCAGATTTGATTTTTCAATCTTCTAAAAAGAAATCAAGATTGCACTCAGTGTGAAAATTGATATGTTACATGGTGAGTAGTGATACGAAAAATGATATTCATACATTTTAGCAAGTTTTGAGAATTTAGTTTTAAATATCGTCTGAAAAATGTATTGAAATACCTAATTTCCACGGGTATTTGTAAACTGGCACTAAGATTTTACTATTTCAAGAATCTATTCAAATAAAGTTGATATATTTTTATTAGATACCTCGAACTGAAAACATATTCAAAACAAAATTATAACTATGAATCCCCATAAACAAAATATGCGATTTTACTGTATTCAGTAATTAAAAACTGGACGAAAATTGAGAATACTTAGAAAAATGGGTAATCAAGGAATATGATTTGTTAGTTCATTTGTTAGATCCTAATTGTGCATAAATTATAAGACAAACTGTTTTAAATTTGCGTTGTTTATTAACAATCGCACTAAAATTACAGCGCTATATAATTATTTTACATCACGATATAGCTAAACTGTTAGCATAATTTCCCTTTTACGTAAATGAAGGGCTTATTTGAGGGCACAATGATTTAATAATAATGTGCTTGTGCCATGCATCTTGCCCATATATATTTGAAAAGATCCAGCATATTATAAATTTTATAAGGCTGTGCTATAAAGTTTTCACTGACAACTGGAATGAAATTCCAACATTATGATTTTTAACCTAAACTTAACGTTTAAACTTGTGTACTCAAAAAACAGTGAAGATATGAACAAAATATTTTAAGTCATTATTTATAATGTCCAATCCCGCTTGAAAATTGTGTGCAATACCAGGGTTCCACAATCGAGCTTCTCTAACCCAGGATTGAAACCAGACCGAATTGGCATCAGTCGGAGATTCTACCTTTGATCTATGGGCGCTCGGTAGAAGGATGCAAACTTTTAGCGTATGATGTATCATACATATGATGTATTATATATATATATATATATATATATATATATATATGTATATATATATATGTATATATATATGTATATATATATATATATGTATATATATATGTATATATATATATATCGTTTTAACAAAACATGTTTAAAAGAGAGATTTCTGCTCAAATACACAATTAAAATAATATATATATATATATATATATATATATATATATATATATATATATATATTTGGGCAGAAATCCCTCTTTTAAACAGGTTTCGTTTAACCGACTGCGATTAGGCTTTTTATCTAATTTTTCTTTTGTTCATATAGCTTTCTTTTCTAGATACAATGTGTATAACAACTGTTCAAAACTTCTGCATATCTAAACACATTCTGTTATTCTTTTGGTCATTATCAAGGATGATTTTTACTTTTAAGCTGTGTTTTATTCTATACAATGAATGCCACTACATAATTTTGAATAGATTTTATTCGTAGACATTTAATAACGGGTAATGTTTAATTAATATTAATGCTTTGTTTCTGCATTTTATCAATTCCTCCTTATAATGTCAAATCATTCTAATTTAATTTCTCATGCCCATCTAGTTTTAGGAACACTTTTAATTGCGCCAGATACAATAAGCTTTGACAGCTTTTCTCGTTTTGACGTTAGGTCCAGGCTTTTTTTTTACATTTGAGGGTTTACCCTTTTTTTAATTACTTTTGATAGACCTTATTAAAACCCATTTGCGTTTCTTTCTCCACAAGGATTTCTAAAAGCTGAAATCAAATTCCATTCTACTAAATTCCATTTACGCACAAATACCTTTGGAAAAGTTATGAATACATTAGCGTCACCATATTTGGATTAAATAGTAAGAGTTGTACCTTAAAAAATCATTATTATTTTAAAAAAAAACTATTAATAGAATATTCACTCAGAAAAATATTATTTTTATAAACCGAAATAACTTATGTTTCCATTTTAATTAAGCCTCAAAGTGCTGATACAATGTATTTACTGTCTTTTAGTGTTTTACCTGTTGTTGCTATGATTTATTATCATCTTCCCATTATGATAATTACATTTATCCTATTAGAGTTGTTTTTATCGATCTCGTTTGTCATTTTATTCTTTTCAGGGCTTTACCAGAGTCACCACGTTGGTTACTAACCATGAATAAGAAAAAAGAAGCAGAAATTGTTTTGAAAAAAATCGCCAAAGTAAATAAGTGCGACTTCAAGTTCAAATCAGAAGAAATTGACATGTCTTCAGTCAAAGATCGGACTGTCAGGCTCTGGAAAATATTTACAATTCCCAAATATCTAAAACGGACACTCATCATGATGTTCAACTGGTAAGAAGAATATTCTTGTTTTTTTTCTCGTAAGTTTGATTATATTAATTATCAGCAACATTACTTGCTTTTTTTAACAGTTTATGTTTAGATCATATTTAACATTTTGTAAAAGATCTCTTTGTTGTAATATCTATTAATGGCAATAAAACAGATACATCAAATTAAACATAACAAATGGTAACAAAAATAAGTAAGTTATCGTATAGAGTATATTCAAAAATTGAAAAAGAAGAAAAAGCGTAACTTGTTTTCCTTTGTCTGTTATCAGAACACTATAAATTTAAAAAAATTGAGCGATGTAAATAAATCTAAAAATTTGAAAAGACCGACTGTTTTATATATTAAATGTTTAATCATAGTCTGACAATATTCGAGCATAAACGCGATATCTTCCGCTTAGAAAAGGTGATCTGGAATGAATATATATATAATTAGAATTAATGAAATAAAAATGTTATAATATCACTACACAAGTAGCTATTTTATTTTGACATTAAATGTGTCTTATCAAGTGATGATGTTTATTTAAAAAAATAAACATCACCACTTGATAAGACACATGTAGTGTAGAAACAAAATAGCTAGTTTTTTGTAATGTTA
>JBBBDQ010029804.1:1850000-2037500 GCA_037127315.1 Ascarosepion bandense | reverse complement strand
ATAGATATTTATTTAATTTCAACGTCGGAAAGCCAAATGACGTTCTATAAGATTTTATCTCATAAATCTTTAACTGAACACAAAATATGTACCTGTTTTGAAAATCAATGTTACAAGTCCTGTTAGATTACTTGCTAATGTAATTGTTTTAACTCTTATGATTGTTCCGAAGTTATTTTTTAGAAAACAACACTGGTTTACAGATGTTTTAGATCAAGCTTATTTATTTAGTCCGAAATCGAAATTCTTGTTCGCTAACGTTACACTTTGCTGAGTATTTTTCAAATAAACGTCTAATTATAACCAATTGATTAATGTTTACAGTTTAAATGACCATTACTGTGTTTAAAGTCTAAAAGTCTTTGGATATAATTACTTTACATAGTGATCATCTAATTTGTATCGCATATTTTTCAGCATCTCTGGTATTATAGCTAAGGTTTGTTTGAAACTAGTTAAATGCCAATGTATTGAATGCTAACTATTCAGACAAACAACCCTTTAAAATTTGGTGTAAAACCCTATTCGTGTCCTTATTTCTCTTATTTGGCCTTTTGAAAAGGTGAAACATACTTATATAACGAATGTCTTTGCGCACAATAAAACTATAAAATCCATAAATGATGATTATATAAATGTAAATAATATACTAATTGCAATATTTATATACATGGTCATATTTCCTCATTTGTAGAATTATTTTTTACTGCGGACAACATACCTAACAAATTTGTTTAGTTAGATAATCTTCATAATTCAATTTTTCATCCCCACTGGGAATATGAAAAATATTTTATATTAAATGAGGAATCTTTAAATCATGAGATTTATGGTAATTTATCTCTAAAATTAATTTGTAGGATTTTGGTGAGCTTTGTATACTACGGATTGTTGCTCAACACTGAAAATTTAAGTGGGGATATCTATTTGAATTTCTTCTTTGGTACTCTCGTGGAAATCCCGGCGTACTTCCTGTGTATGATTTTGCTGAATCGTTTTGGCAGAAAGAAATTGTACATTGCCTTTATGTTTATTGGAGGGATTTTCGGAATTCTTACAATTTTTCCAATGATGTACGGTTCAGAAGGTAAGTAAAGGACTTGATATTTTTTCTTTCGAAAATTTACTTTGTTTCTTAAATCAATCAATTAAATTTATTCTTAAAATAATGTCAGTATTATGTTAGCAAGCTGTAAAATGGCGGCGATTAGTGCCCAGCCTTTTGAAATTATACCCATGCATATGCGTATAAGCAAACGCAGATTCATAGATAAATGCACACGTATAGATACACCTAAAATATTCTCTTCTAAATATATCAATACATTTTTATAAAGCCCTATATTTACAGGAAGAAAAATACAAGTTTTAAGGTTCTAAGATTGACTCAATTCCCAAAATCTGATCAAATGACCAAACATGTTTTGGTCTTTGTTTTTATTTTTGAAATGAGTTTTTAACCAGAGTAAAAACTGTTCTGTTCCTCTTCGATAATGTATAAAATCACACACACATACACACACACACACACACACACACACACACACACACACACACACACACACACACACACACGTATATTCTGTATATTTAGTAAGTAAATTTTTCTTTAAAATAAATATTAAGGACAATTGAAATTTTGTGTCGCAACAGTCGTTTATAAATAAAAACAATAATTTAGGAGTCCGCTTCCTTAAAAGCAAATAAATAAAAACAAATAATATAAAAATACACACACATCAAATTGCCTACCTCATACCATTTTTCTCCAAGATGACTTAAGAAAGTCATAACTTTTGACCATATTCTTTTCAAAATAAAATTTAGAAAATTTCTGACAAAATGTTCTTGTTCGAGAAGAATACTTCGTAATTTGAAAAAAGTTGATCACTAAAATTAATCGACACAACACATTTTTATATTCATTAACTGCTTGGATACGGAAATGAAACGGGTTCAGCAGATATACAAGTATTTAAAGGGGTATATTACAGGGTTGTGTTTTCTCACCGGATTTGTTCAACTTATGCAGCGAGACAATTTTGAGAGCTCTGAGGCATCTGCCAGAGTTGATCACTGGTGTCCGCAATCTGAACAGTATAACATAAGAAGATGTTACAGTGCTGATACTACAAAGAAAGAAACTACAAGACTACCTACAGGAAGTAGTTAGAGAAAGCGGGAAGAAATACATAACAACTACAAGAAAAACGAATGCATGATAATTAGTAAAAAGAAGAGCCAACTAAAAGTTCGTGATACTAAAATCGAACCGGTGCAGAAATTCAAATACATAGGAATCGTTCTAACAGAAGTCGGAAAGTGTGGTACGGAGATCCGAGGGCATATCTGCATGGCCAAGAATGCATTCCAGAAGCTGAGTAGAGTATTAAGAGGCAGGAAAATTTCGCTAGGAACAAAGGAAAGAGTACTAGATATCATGTCTGTCATTCAATATGGAAGTGAATGCTAATCAATCTCATCAAAGATGATGGAAAAACTTGAAGCAATCGAACTGTAGTTTTACAGAAGGATGCTGAGGATACGATGGATACAACATGCGAGCAATGACAAGATTTTAGAGAGGATGGACACAAGAAAGTGAAACTTAACATAAAAAACGCAGCTGAATGTTTTAGACAAAATCACTTTGATGAGCCACATTAAAAAAATGATCGTCTGAATCCTGATAAACAGAGCGAGAAACAAAATCAGGCTAGAGATAGGACAATAACAGTACGGGCTCGTCAAAGACAATGGAACAAGAAACGCCCTATTTATGATTACGATGCTATCCGAAAGGGCAGAACAAATGAAACAGGACGTGTACCTATGTTTTGTCGATCATGCGAAGGCGTTCGACAAAGTACGCCACAAATAACTGATAGAGATGCTCAGCAAACTCAACATATTTGGGAAAGTTATAAGAGTAATCAACAATTTCTACTGGCAGCAAACCGCCTGAAAACGGACAGGTAACGAATTCAGCAAATATACAAAGATAGAAAGGGGCGTAAGACAAGGATGTGTCTTTTTACCGGATCTATTCAACTTGTACAGCGAGACTATTCTGAGGACTCCAGAAATTATGCAAGGATTTGTCATCGGAGGCCAGAATCTGAACAGCATAATGTATGCAGATGATACAGTGCTGATAGCAGTCACAGAAAGGGAATTACAAGACCTCCTACATAAGGTAGCTGAAGAAAGGACTACAAATAAGCTGCAAGAATGCATGGTCATCAGCAGAAAGAGCAGCCCAAAATGTCAAATACAAGTGGGGGTTACTAAATGCAAGCAGGTACAAAATTTAAATATCTTAGAAGTGTTCTAACATAAGACGGAAAGTGCGATATGGAGGTTCGAAGGCGAATTGGCATGGCAAAGGACACATTCCAGAAACTGAGTAGAGTATTAAGAGACAGGAAAATTTCACTAGAAACAAAGAAGAGAGTACTAGATTGCTATGTGATATCAGTTCTTTAATATGGCAGTGAATGCTGGACATTCCCATCAAAGATAAAGGAAAAACTTGAAGCAACTGAAATGTGGTTTTACAGAAGGATGAAGCATATTGAAGTGGCATGGCACACAGAAGATAATTCTCTATTAAAATATCCGATCTCGTCAAGAAATTTAACAATGTCGAACCCACAATATACATTACCTTTGGATCTTAGTCTAACAACACTTTACCCTTCCTAGATATCATATTGCAGAGATATAATAACGAACTTCAGTATAGAGTTTAAAGAAAATCTACCAAAAATATTGACCTGGTCAACTTTAATTCCCACCACTGTAATAAAATCTGGAATAATTATACAATATTTAAGACCAATACGAATATGCGACCCCCAGTACACACATAAAGAGAAATATATATAAAACACTTTCAAAAACATTCAATTTTCTTATTATTTAATACACAATGCTAAGAGAATATCAAAAAAGTATACTACGGCAATAAAATATAAAATATTTATTAAAACCAATAATAATCAAAATAAATTAGATAAAACCAGGCATACAACTAACTCTATACCATCCACGATCCAAAACTATACATAAAATCTGAACAACATTGAAATAATTACAACTACATCTTAAAGTATCATGGATCTGATCAGAACGGAAAATGTCTTAATAATAATTCCGAGGAAGATCTATATAAAATAAATTACCAGAAATGCTTCTCATAATAGATCGGGCAATATCTGCAGAGACTTTTGACTGTGTACATAGATTATATTATTGAGGTTCGCTTTTTCTTTTTTATTAAATGTGCTGACTGTGTTTAAAAAATAAGGCATTCTTATAACTCGAGATATATCCATAAAATTATCTATATATACAGTTGAAAGTAAAATAATAATAATTCATCCCATGTAGATAATTCGGACTATTGTCCTCATCTTTGTTGCATTTTTACAACGTTCGGTTGTTGTACTCTCCGGCCTTCTTCAGGTACTAGAAATTTCTAACCCAACCTTTTATTACGATCACTTGCGTATATTATTTTCATTCCTTGTGCGAAGCCACTTCTGGCAGTTGAATTTTTTTGCAACGGATAATACTATTTACAAAATATAAGCAAAATGTTGTTAGCAATAACGTCACCCACAACAGTCCTTAATCGTGGCAGATACATCAGTAAGCTAGACTAAATTTTAGTGAGGCATGTATAAATCAAACAGTCATACGTCCTAACATACACACAATCACACACACATCCAAACGCAACAACAAATACAAAATAAATACACTCAAAACTAACATTTCTAGTCACCTAATTAATTAGAGAATTAAACTGAAAATATAAAAGTGAGGCCAATAACCATACATACCCTAGCTAAGTTTAAACTTGGTGAAACAAAAAGAAAAGAAAATCCTAAACTAACCGACTTTCGGGTGGGGTTTGAGGCTGACGTCAGAGTTTCGCAGTGCGCGTCTCAATCGCGATCGTCAGCGGTTCAGTGTGAATGTATTGAGACACGTTTTTCAACTTGCGACCGTGAGGATGTACTCTCTCGGGGGTTTAGCCTCTATTCAGCATGTTTTGATGGCCGCTCGAGAGGAGTTTCCTGGCAAGTATGCAAGTCTTTTGAAGATTAAGCCTGTTGCCTGATTATTTGCGACTTGCTTGGATTGGAGATGGATGTGAAAATATCTCTAGGCAAAAACGCGTATTGTTCGTGATTTTTATTTTTCGGCTGAGATTCGTATCGTGTTCAATATTAGGCCAATCTTTCTGTCTATTCGTAAGGATGTTCTCTCCACTCAATAAGAGGATTCTGTTATATAATTGTGGTTACGGGGTTAACTACATAGGGTGGATTATCCACCGACTAGATAGGAGAATAAAACAATGCGTGCCAAGTAAGATCAGGAATCACACCTTGATTTTAAATAAACTGATCCCAAATAATTATGGATCCTCAATTGGTGAACCCCTTACAAAGAACAGAATGTGTGCTGCTGAATTCCGTGTCGACTGGTTTACTGTTTTGTCTCAATCACACTATTTCATTTAAAAAATACTGCAAACAACGTGTTTGTTTGCTGAGACATGCTATGATTAGTCTCCTATATATTTTCCCCATTTCACCAGTGATTTATCATTTATTATATTTTACGCTTTTCTTTCTTCCAATTGAAAACTTTAAAGAGTGAGAGCGAAAGCAGTCGTTTTCCGTTTATTTAAATTATGGCCAGTAATATTCAGCTACATGTCTTTCTGGAATTGTGTAGGTGGCCACAATATGAAAACCTTAGTTGAAAACACAACTATACTTGAACATGAAAACAATAAACAAAAACTAAAAATTCTCAAAGCTGTATACATAAAACAGTTTAAAACCAACCTGAACAAGATAAATTATGAAATCTTTACAAATATCCTTAAATGCCTATAATTAATAACAAAAGCCATTCGTTTATTCCAATGTCTTTCCATACTTAATATTTATTAATTTCACTCTCGCTTGGTCATGTGTAACGTCACGAGCTGTGATGTGTCTTAAATGCACGAGTTTTTGTTTCTTGTAAATAAAAACAGTTTGTCATGGTTTGTCCGTGTTTATAATATATAATGTAATTTGACATCTTTGAAAATGGCTTATGTTAGCCGAAAGCCTAGATTAGATTATTATAAAAATTATGTATCAATTATTGTAATTTTCTTTCTTCATTTAATGATAATGCTATTAAGCTTATCAAAGAATATGAAAAAAAATTATATAAAATAAATAGACAAAACTTGTCTATATTATTTAATGAAACATGCATTAATGAAAAAATGATGCCAAAATACACACGATATATATATATATATATATATATATATATATATATATATATATATATATAATCTTGAAACACATTTATAAAATGCAACGATAGAAGTCATCAGTGATGTTACCCTGGCTTCATTACGGATTCCAGGTATTGCAACATCAGATCCGTCTGCCAGGCACATCGACCTGTTACCAGGCCGCGGCACTGCCTAATTCGCTCCATTATACAATAACTCAATTGTATCAGGAAGTAGGCCTTACTTTATAATGGAATCAGGATTTACATTAGCCAATCAGAATTTGCTTGTTTATTGTCTATACGTTTAAAACCATTGTATGCACGCGTCTTTTCACTTTCGTCTTTCTTGCTCATGCACTAACCTTATAGTACATAGTTTACATTTGTTTAAAGAAATTCCAGGCAGCATAAATGTCGTATTACATTATCATCTCGTACATACATGCATTCATTTAATAACCCATAAGTCATTTAGAAAAAAAAAAAAAGAAGAAACTACCAATAACTTAAGCATGTAAATGCTCTACTCCAGGGTGATTTTTATGGAAAGTTACCACCAACAGGGTGGATGTTCATGGGTAGATCATATAAACCCGTATATATATATATATATATATTGTAATTTTGTCATTACATTGTTTTATAAAAGCAAAATATCACTACACAATAATTTTCATATTTCAAAACAAAAGTGTACCTCTTCAGGTGATACGTTAAAATAATGATGAAAATGATATATTTTAGAATATAAGATGAATTCATGGTTATTTACAAAATTTAGGTATTTTTTAAATAAATCATTTTCACCATTTTCACATATCATCTGAAGAGGAACAGTTTTGTTTTGAAACCCGACAGTTAGGTTATAAAGCAAAAGTCATACCAACTGTATCACGGGCCCTGGTGACAAATATGTAACGAATTAAACTTGATGACTCGCCGCTCAATCACATATTCCGTGGTGGAACTCATCGAAATTTATATATATATATAATTTCTCTGTTCAAAATAGTATTCTTCTTCTGGCACACAAGGAGTGTAAGATTTCTAAGGATTTACAGAATTTTTTACGTTTCTAATTCAGATATATATTGGATTGCAACAGCATTGGCTATCTTAAGTAAACTGTGTATTACTGGTACATTTGGGATTATCTACCTACACACATGTGAATTGTATCCTACCTGTGTAAGAAACGGAGCTCTAGGAGTCATGTCTACCTTTGCCAGAGTGGGTGGTGTTACAGCACCCTACATTATGATGATGGTAGGTAATTTTTTTTAAGCCATAGTGAAAAGAGTCAACTTAATATGAAATAGATACATAGATTGAATGTCAGGATATTGGTCTTTCGGGTTGAATATTGAAAGCTCAATCCGTATTAGAGTAGAATATGCAAATTTGTTTTCATTCATCAATTTAAGTAAACTGAATTAAGCGATATATATGCGCATCAGACCGTCTATATTTCTTCCCATTTTCTTTAGTTCAATTCTCTTTCGGTTCCTACTTTTAGTAACAGAATTGTCATATCTCTAGTATAGCGTTTCTCAAGCATTATGTTTTACAGCGAACTCATAGAAGGAAACTCTTGTACGCACTTTAAATTTCAATAAGGTAAAAATTATTTGAAAATAGGAAAGTAATAAAGAATTCTCTCGACATAAGCATTTATTTTTATGTTTGTACATTGCTTGGTGACTGTGGCCTTTTAAAAATAAAAAGGCTTTCAATATTAAATAAATTACTTCTTCATGAGACACGTCATTCTGAAAAGAATTAGGTTCAGATATTTCATAAAATCTCACCAGTATGACATAAACATTGATCTACATCTTTCGAGTGTAAGACTGTTACAACTGAATCAACTCTATATTCTGTTCAATTATTATTAATTATTAAAAGTTTGTCATATTTCTGCTGCCTATTTTTGGTAGCGTCCAGATCGTAATTCTATGATAGTTACTAAACAGCGTAGATCAGGAATAAAGAAAAAACGAACTTCTATTTCTCATTCTTGGGAACGTGACTTTCCAGAGCCTCACCTGGAAGACCAAGCATTAAGACATAACCATTTGTTACAATATTTATTTCTTTGAGCGTCAATACCATATTGTCTTGTCTTGTTTATAATTTTCAAGAGTAATATTAGACCTGACCTTTCTCGAATTTAGTAGAGGGGCTAAGAAGTCCCTCAAACAAATAATAAAAAGTAAAATGCACTACAAATAAAATAAAATAAACTTTGGTTTATTTTCTTAAAAAAAATAAAAGAATTATTTTTTTGTACAAAAATGAAGTTGTCCGTAAAGCTGTAAAAAGGAAGAAAGAAAGGAACTGGGAATGTGAGAGGGAAAGCAAGGACGATGTGTCGCGAGCGAGATGAGAGAAAGAGAGGGTGAAAGAATGTTCACTGATACGTGATACTGCCTGTTGTATGAACTGCTGGATTCTCTGTGCGTGTGTCCTCCAAGCTGTCGCGTGCCCTTTTGGTGTGACCTGGTTGCTCGGCTCTCTGCTCTGTTGAGAGTTTCTACCTTCCTTTTATCTAGATGGTGAGGATCCGGGGAGATCAAGAAATGTATTTCTTATGTCGAGCCCTGATTGGTCAAAAAATCATATTTTTGACCACGTGGTGTGCTTTCCACTAAGTCCGAGCTTTTGGGTGCGCCGTCCTTGTTATTGACCCCAGAGGTTATGGTAAGGGGTGAATTCCCGCGCAATTGTATTTTTGAGATACACGTGGTGTGAATTAATTTTTATTGTGTGTGTGGAAAATGAAATAAGAAATAGCACAGCATTATTAACATTTAATATTTCCTATTTACATTAGTTACGTGCGGACAATTGTTATCATCTGTGTGCCTTTTATCGAAAAGTTGTGATCTCTGACGGTCATCAAATTCTTGGGTAACCTTTACAGAATTTCTACAGTTTAGTTTGTTCTTTTCCTGCTGAAAATGTTACTATATATCTCGTTTTCTTGTTGTTTAGTACTGCTAAGTTATTGCTAGTACCTTTTCCACTGAGTCCACGTCTGCAGTCCTTGCCCCACAGATTAAACTCACAATTAATATCTCCATATTCACGAAACAAAATTTTAATCCATTGAGACAATACGGAGTATAGATCTTGGAGCCTTAAACTGAATCTGACTGCAGCTGAGACTGATACTATTGATACTAGTTCCGTTTGAATTTATTTAGTAGGGATTCTCTTTTGTAATGATGATACGGCTTCTGATGAAGTCTTGTTTTAATTTCTTTTTATTTCGTAAAAGCTACCATCGTTTATGTTTGTCTGCTAAAAGGACTCATAGATTAGCAAATGTTCTGACATCAGACTCTGAAGTTTTTAATTTTTCTAGTATTTTTACTTCATTCCACATTATTATTTTTAATTCGTGTTTACATCATCGTATTTCGGTATATTATTATTTCAATTCGCATGTCATAATTCATCTTATGTTTTATGACTCGCTTCCGTTTTGACACAAATACTGCCAGGGAGATAAAATTATTGACGATAATAGATTATTATCCTTCAATATATAGCAATTAATAAAATTATAGAATCAATTCAACAACATAATGTCACTACAAATATAATCATCAAATTTTATTGCAGAAATATTAAAACGTTATCATTTTCCTTTCATACACAAGCGAGGCCTTGCAGATGGGAAATTGGGTGACAGTTTACCTCTGATTACGATGGGGATTGGTTGCATTATAGCCAGCGTAGCGTATGTGTTCCTTCCTGAGACAAACAACAAACCCATGAAGGACACATTTGATGACGATTGCAAGAGAAAACATGAGTCGATAAGGTAAGAACATCTCCATTATTTTATGAAAGTAGAATCATTAAAATCATTATCCGTGAAGCAAGTACGAATTTCGGCTTTCACACTAATAAAGGGTATTTCACTGACATGAAATTCTACGATGGTTGAGAAGCACACAAGAATTTCTACTAACTACTCAACCATAACTAATAAACGTACCTACATGGTAAAAATAAGAAAATCCTGTTGTTTTTACAGACAATCTAGGAATTAGTACTTTTGAATGTTAACATATATAAAGCGAACAACTGTTTTAAAGGTGTAACACCCCAACGGTCCATCCTAACAATTTTCTCCGGCGGCCGTTCTCCACGCTGTGATGTTGCCGGGAGTTCGTTGAAAATGTCGGCCGGACAGCTGGGGGTACAAGATTGAACTATAAGGAACGAACTTCCACAACTTGGATGAGTTGAAAGGATGCTTTATTCGTTTAAAGTTAGCCTTTTCGGTTGGGGCAGGCGAATGTGACACACAGCTCTAACTCTAATTAATGGAGATCAACAAATCCGAACTGAACGAAACAAGACGAACGGAGAATCTTACTTTAAGCTCGCACCCGGCTGAACTCCTTTCTTAACTCGTCTTAACTGACTTCTATTTATTTAAATGAAAATCCGGAAATCCGGAAATGCTTTAGACCACCGGTGACAAACTCCGGCGACTGTAAGTCTGAAATTAAGTTATCTTTTTTTTTTTATCTTAATAAGGCTTCCGCCGGAAAAGGCTTAATGTGTGGTCAAGATACAGTAAAGGAGAGCCTTTGACCGGGTCATCGAAAACCTACCTGCTGAACTTTATCACTGAGTCATATATTTACCGGAGGACAATTTTCCTCATAAAAGAAAAAGCGTTTATTTATTTATTTATTTTTTTCCTCTTCTTTTTCACTTTTGTTAAATATGTTTTTAAACTATTTTCTATTCTAATCTATTTTCTATTTTAATCTATTATAATAAAATACATATATGCCTAGTTATTGTGTCAAATTACCTCCCCCAACGGATCTTGTCATTTATGTCAATAAATTACAATAAACAAAAAAAAACATGACACGATGCTTCTTCATGTCGGTACGCCATCCCCACCAAAAATTATTTTGATCCCCCAGGGATATTCTCCTCCTCTCCACAAACATCAATCATGAAATTTCTTATTAATCCATACCATTTCTTTGTATTTCCTCAACACATTTTTCTTCTTATTTCAACAACCAATTTCTCAATTTTTGTCTTCGTAGCCGGTGGCATCAATGAATCCACGCAGTTGGTTTATCGCTACGTATGAGGGTCAATTCTTCGTTAACGAACACCTTTTTCAACTTAGTGTTTTGCTTTCCGCTTTACTTTTTCCCTTCTATTCCTTCTTTTCCAGCCACAAGTCTCTGGGCCTTTCCTGCATCACCCCCCCAATGAAACCTTGACATGATGGAAGTTTGCTGAGGGCGTCCCCTCCCAATGAGGTCAATGGCGCCCGAAAAATGATTGAAGCATAGTTTACACAATAAATTCAAGAGAGGGGTGTTTCCACCCTCTCTCCCAAAGCAGAAAAGAAATTAAAAAAAAAATTAATTAACACAAGTTGACAAAATAGTCATAACTCTGAGCAAGTCTATAAATATAGGAGCGATGTAACTGCTCCTCATTATCAGTCTTTTTTAAAGTTCTCCAAACATATTCCATTTTCCCTTCTTTCTCTTTTTTTTTCTTTTAAACAAAACAACAAAAAAAGTAAATAAATGTTCCTAAAATGTTTCTTTCTGTTTTTCTCAAAAATTTTCTTTCATCATCATCATCCTTTTTTTTCTTAAACAAAACAACAAATGTTTCTGTTTTTCTCAAAAAAAAAAGTTTTTTTTTCACCATCATCCTTTTTTTTTTTCAAAACATTTTTGTCGTTGTTGTACACACTCACTTAGTTTTTCTCTCTCTCATTTTTTTTAACGTAATAACACTCACTATTCTTTTACTCCCTTTATTTTTTCAAACAGTCCTTTTTCATTCATCTCTTTTTTTTCACACCGTTTGCGTTGTTTCTATCTCTCTTTTTCTTTAACTTTCTTTTCATAATTCATACTTTTTATCGCAAAATAGTCACACATTTTTTTTCAATTCATCTTTTTTTCTTACACGCACAGTTGTTTCTTGCTCTCTCCCTTCCTATTATATTTCCATTTTTTTTTTTTTTTGTACACATCTTTTTCTCATTTTTTTTTTCAAAACATTTTTGTCGTTGTTGGACACTCTCACTTAGTTTTTCTCTCTGTAATTTTTTCTTTCACAAATAATGCTTTTTTTTTCTTTAAAGTAATAACACATACTATTCTTTTACCCACTCTTTTTCAAACAGTCCTTTTTTTCATTCTTCTCTTTTTTTCACACCGTTTGCGTTGTTTCTATCTCTTTTTTCTTTTACTTTCTTTTCAAAATTCATACTTTTTAAAATACTCACACTTTTTTTAATCAATTCATTTTCTCTTTTTTTTTTTTTGCACACACAGTTGTTTCTTGCTCTCTCTCTTCCTCTTATTTTTTTTCGTACACATCTTTTTCTCATTATCATATTCCATCTTCCTTTCTTTTTTCTTTTGAACAAAACAACAAAAAATGTCAATAAATGTTTCTAAAACGCTTTCCTTTTTTCCCAAAAATATCTTATTTTTTCAAACAAAACAAGTAAATAAATGTTTCAAAGATGTTTCTTTTTGTTTTTCTCAAAAATTTTTTTTTCATCATCATCATTTTTTTCTTTTTCAAAACATGTTTTTGTCGTTGTTGTACACACTCATTTAGTTTTTCTCTCATTTTTTTTCATGAATAGTGCTTTTTCTTCTTTTTTTTAATAACGCACACAATTCTTTTACCCTTTTTTTTCAAACAGTCCTTTTTCATTCTTCTCTTTTTTTTTCACACCGTTTGCGTTGTTCCTATCTCTTTTTCTTTAATTCAAAATTCGTACTTTTTATCTCAAAATAATCACACATTATTTTCCAATTCATTTTTTTGTACGCGCACAGTTGTTTCTTGCTCTCTCCCTTCCTATTATTTTTTCCATTTTTTTTGTACATACCTTTTTCTCATTATCATATTCCATCTTCCTTTCTTTTTTTCTTTTAACCAAAACAACAAAAAAAAAGTAAATAAATGTTCCTAATATGTTTTTTCTGTTTTTCTCAAAAATATTTTTCCATCATCATCCCTTTTTCTTTTCAAACAGTCCTTTTTCAGTCTTCTCCTTGTTTTGTTTTTAAGTACTCATTCAGACCGTTTAAGTTGTCTCTATTTCTCTTTTTCTTTCTTTTTTTTGACCAGACAAAAAGGGAGTAAATAATTGTGCTTACCTTACGGTGCTTGTTGATAACGGGTTCCCTTTCCTTCGTTTCTTGTTTTTTTTTTTCACACCGTTCGCGTTGTTTCTATCTCTCTTTTTCTTTTCCTTCTTTTTTTCAAAATTTATACTTTTTTCTCTCAAAGTACTCACACATTTTTTTTCTTAATCAATTCATTGTCCTCTTTTTTTCTTTTTTTTTTCGATCGTACGGCCGTTAGTGGTAACCGTTCTTCTGCCGGCGAGAATTTTGGCCAGACAAAAAGGGACTAAATAATTCTGCTTACCTTACGGTGCTTGTTGATAACGGGTTCCCTTTCCTTTCTTTGTTTCTTGTTTTTTTTCTTCTTCTTCCCCTGAAGCTTTCACCAAGCAATCAGAATTTGGCTGTGAGAATAGTTATTTCTTCGCTTTCCTTTCCTCCGTTCGTCCCGCCTCGTCCAGTCGCGTCGGTTCGTCGAAATCCAAACTTAGCATCCAGTGGCACTTCCGTGGGTTCCAAATCCTGCAGTCACGGCACCAAATGTAACACCCCAACTGCCCGTCCTGAACAATTTTCTCCGGCGGCCGTTCTCCACGCTGTGATGTTGCCGGGAGTTCGTTGAAAATGTCGGCCGGACAGCTGGGGGAAAAGATCGAACTATAAGGAACGAACTTCCACAACTTGGATGAGTTGAAAGGATGCTTTATTCGTTTACAGTTAGACTTTTCGGTTGGGGCAGGCGAATGTGACACAGCTCTAACTCTAATTAATGGAGATCAACAAATCCGAACTGAACGAAACAAGACGAACGGAGAATCTTACTTCAAGCTCGCACCCGGCTGAACTCCTTTCTTAACTCGTCTTAACTGACTTCTATTTATTTAAATGAAAATCCGGAAATCCGGAAATGCTTTAGACCACCGGTGACAAACTCCGGCGACTGTAAGTCTGAAATTAAGTTATCTTTTTTTTTTTATCTTAATAAGGCTTCCGCCGGAAAAGGCTTAATGTGTGGTCAAGATACAGTAAAGGAGAGCCTTTGACCGGGTCATCGAAAACCTACCTGCTGAACTTTATCACTGAGTCAAATATTTACCGGAGGACAATTTTCCTCATAAAAGAAAAAGCGTTTATTTATTTATTTATTTTTTCCTCTTCTTTTTCACTTTTGTTAAATATGTTTTATACTATTTTCTATTCTAATCTATTTTCTATTTTAATCTATTATAATAAAATACATATATGCCTAGTTATCGTGTCACAAAGGTGAAAAACGCAATATCACTAAACGAAGAAAATTAGGTACTGGTTTAGAAGACATCGAATTGCAACAGTTTAATTCACATTACTAACTATGAAAAAAGCAGGAATCATTTTTTGTACTCTCTTACGGTGGTTAACAGAAGAAAATGGAGATTAGTAGAAAACTATTAACCCGTAGCAGCTTAAAATTTCTAGGCCGTAGTAGGCAAATTTTGTTATCCCTATAGACAACTATGTAGCATGGATTTTATACGATATCGATTGTACAGATGAACATATTTATTAACGAAATAACTCATTTACACAAACCGTAAATTTTAAGAAGCGATATTTTGTTTACCTTATTTTACTAGGTCCAAGACTCGAGAGGCTCTCGAGGTTAAGAGATGTTGTCAAAATAATAATATGGAATGAAGTTTGTGATATGAATGGAAGAGAATGTGGGAGGTAATAAACACTTTGAGAATAAGGAAGAATGATGACGAATAAACCTTGACTTGAGGAATCTTTAGTTGAAGTTTCAAAGAATCTTTTACATGAGTGTCTATTCCTCAAAAAGAGTATGTCTTGGTGTAAAAAACTTTCTTGGTTGAACTTTCTTCTTACATTTAGAACATGTACAAAATGAGGGTGATTCGAATCCTTGGATCTGACATGGCGTGCTGTATTTTTAATGCTAGTCGAACTACAAATAAGATCAACTGAGAAAGACACAGAGAAAGACACGATAAGTCAGTTTATGTAGCAGCCTTTTAAATGTACTGAATGATTAAATATTTATAAAGACTTTTGTTACTAATTTACAATTCTTTTTATTCTTTAGGTTAACAGAAGAACATGAATTAGAAGTTCAGTCACCTTTGAATCATTCAACATGACAAATTTGCGAAAATATTTGTCATAAAAATATTAAGTTTGGGTGTCTCACCATAAAAAAGATATTAAAAGAAAAATAATGCAAAAACAAATTACATTTTAATGCAGTAAACAATAAAAGTACCAAATAAAATTAATAAAAAACATTTCTTCTGTAATATTAGTAAGCAAATTTGTTTTTATTGTCTGAATGTATCGTAAAAATAGTAGGACAATATTTTAATAATTACAAGATGGCTTCAGTTAAATAAGAGGAAAGTGCTTCATATGTAAATCGAATGATTTGTATATTCAACAATGAGAACGTTTTTGTTTAGTTGCTCTTCTATATGTAGTCCAAAGTTTAGTATCTTGAGAGTCAAACATTTTACCCATCTCACGAAAACCCCCCCAAAAAACTTCAGTAGACATGAATATATGTTTGTCTATACTTCTGAGATGCGATAGAATTTACATTATTTACACTGTCTGGACTGTTGTCCTCACCTTTTTTGTCATGTTTACGAGGCCGGGGCGTAAAACAACCGAAATGTTGTAAACGTGGCAATAAAAATGAGAACAATCCGAACAGTGTAAATAATATATATATTTTGTTTAAAAAACTTTTTAACGTTTTTTAAATACACTCGTATTAGAACATCGCTAGAGAGTTTGAAATTTACATAAAAAGTGAATTATCTATAGTTGTTATTATATTAAATAAACAGTATTCAATTCATTAAAGAAAACTGCCGTTAAAATAAATATATATTTTTCAAGTTTAAGTCTAATCTGGAAGATCAAATCAAGATTTGTTAGGAGAAAGAAATTACTGATTGAATAAGACTGTTTATTTCTACAGTATATATATATATATATATATATATATATAGTTTATTTCTAGCAAAATGTTTTCATACAAATATTTCATTTTTGAACGTCTAATATATTATTTGAGTATTGGATTTTGTAAATATGACTTTACAGAAGTTTTTATATACTAATTCAATTAACGATTTAAAATGTGTTGACTTGTAACCTTTTTACGTTTTAAAACAAAATTCTCCACAATTGGAGCCTCAGATATTACAATTTAAAAATTTTGTCACATTCAATTTTTGCACTAAACTTGTATGTTGAGTTTTAGATATTTAATTGGTAGCTCATTTATATTTTTACTTATTTACTTTACTTGATATTCGAAATATATATCCACATAGAATATGAAGGAAAAAAGAATCAAGAAAATGAAAGACAGTAAAATAATAATACAGATATACAAAGTGTGTTGAAACCTTCCGAGACCGAAGAGGAATGAGTTCGAAAATATTCTGATGTTTGCTCATTTGGTCTCATATCGGAAAGTGGTCAGAACGGCAACTTTTCAGCACCTTTCCTTATTTCATCTAATAAATGATATACTACTACTAGTATTTTACTATTACTACTACTGAAAATAATAATTACAAAAATAATAATACTAGAAAGTAGGTAAACTGTGTGACAAAAATAAAACATACACTTAAAACTGATCCCCTGAGATGGAGACGTAACATATTTGACCATATTACATAGATTTCCACATTCCATTTTTTTACAATCGGATGACAATGTTTTTTGGTCCAGGAAAAGCGATAGAATCCATAATGCCATGGAATCAATAATAGTAGTATTTTGGTCTATAAATACGAAACTCCAAGGAATATAATGTACCTTTACAGTGCTTCGAGAATTTGTAAAGTTTGCTTTTTCTCAGTGAGAATTCTCGCGTCGTAGCGAACATGCAGATATTACCTGCTAGGATTTAGAAGCCACTCACTTCCTGTCTCCCCTTCGCTGGAAAATCTTTTTACTAAGGTTACTAAAATCAGTCAATAATTATTATATACGCTGTGTTATTTAACGCTACGAGAAAACCTTTCTCAATGTGAAAATGTTGCGATGTCAGTTGCTAAAGACATTTGCAGGTTGTTATAGGAATCGTTTGAACAATTATCATTTTGACAAAGATCGTTAGCCGAGTGGAGTGAAGGGAACTTCCCAAAGTCACGACAGCTTAGGTCGTGTTTATTTTGCCTATATTCTTACTTACCAACTTTTTTCTTCGTCAACTATCGTGGCGTACTGCTAAATGGACAAAAAAGGTGGAGAGAAAAAAGATTTATAGATTTCCTACGGGAATTTTTTATAAATGAATACAAACAGTCTGAACCAAAAATTTAACACTGTCGCTCCTGTTTAGAAACATTTATATTCGAGCGGAGATTAGAGATACATCACGATAGTGATGACGGACTTGATTTTGGTCTCAAATCGTACTGAGTTGTCTCTTTACTATGAAATCAAGCGTAGATATAAAGGCCGACAAACTTAAATTAAGATTGCTTTAACTACACTCAATATGCATGAAGTGGTGTTATCAAACATCGATTACTCGATGTTAGAATTTAAGCGACCTAGATAAGGATTTTGAATGTCCTATAAGTGATATCAAAAATTATTCTTGTCTGCTGACAAAGCTATTTTTTCGCATTTGTGATACTGTTTTAAGTGAGTAAGCTTTTACTATAATTAAATTATTTAAAAGTAATTTACGTTTATTCTGTCAGCAATATTTGCAATACGTTCGTACTAAATAGTTAGCAAAATATTACGATGATAAATTATTTATAATAAATTTATTCCCTAAATACAGACTGAGTATAGAAATCAATAAAAATAGATGTTAAAAATTGTAAAATTCAATACTTAATATCGAAATCTTTCCTTTATATTACGGTGACAGATGTTCGGACAAATTACATTATTTACTTTCAACTTCACAACTAGGATCCATGTTATGTTTACGGTGGCAAGAAAAAAGCGAGTCCCACTGATATAGCTTTTTCCCCAAAACTCTTATTTTGTAGAATGAACACTCGAGAGAATGCTTCCTGATAACTACAATTTTGGTCCAGGGTCAACGGATACATCTCCTATATTTCCTAATAATATGTCTTACTTCACTTTTTCCCTTTAAAATCTCACTTAGTAGCCCTCTATCTTAACTGGCCCTTAGACCTTGTAATTAGTGAACTAACAATAAAAAAAAAAAAGAAAAAATGTGATCGCGTTGCAGATCACTGGAGGCAGGTATGAAGCAAGGCTGAAGTAAGTGTGCTGGTAAACTTGGCTAAATATATACTGGATTCCCTTTCAGCTCTGCGCCAAAATAAAAATGTAGTTATCTTATTATGATTCTGCGTCTCCCTTGCTTAGAACGTGCAATACGTCCTGCCTATATTTAATAAATACTAGACTACTCTGATTTTATCAGTAGGAAAGCCAAAAAATAGAAATTTCCAGAAAAATTGTTTGATTTCAGAAAGGGAAGCAAAGAAAGAAAAACAGTAAAGCAAAATACCTAGTTAATACTTAATAGATAATGATCTGCTCTAATTTTATCACGAAAAAAGACAAAACTTAATGCGAAAATTGAATGTGAGGCATATCAGAGACGCCATTTCCGTGAGAAAAAGGATAAAGAAATAATACAGGAAGAAAAACTAAATTCAAATATTAAAGCCGTGAAATTTTTACAACGACTACTATTTAATATAATATTTTATAAAAAAGATTACATTTTTTGCCTTTTTTCCTGTTTAACGTGAATGTTTAAGTAGCATAAAACCTTTTGCTCTTTTTATTTGAGGTGACAGAATGGGAGTTTTAAAATTCTTACCAAAAAGTGTTGGAAATGTTCTAAAATTCTTAAGTGAATTAGAATTTAAGTATTTCTGTTTAAAATATTTTTTCTGTATGGCGTGTCCCTTCAGGAAGCTGGCGATTCTAGCTCCCACAAATCTTTGTGCTATGTAGCTTTTAATAATCTTTGCCTTTTAGTTATTTCTCTTCAAGGCCGTTCTGTCATACATTTGCAGAGTCTCGCTAGTTAGGTTATCTGTTGTTTTTCTCAGCCAATTTAACTTCAAACTGTCACGTGCGTATAAAATTTTCCAAACCATCTTTCCTCATTATGTCCACTACAAAATTTTAGCTGTCTCGTTCTGTTGTCAAATCCTTTTTATTTCTTTTCTCATTAAATTTAAATTTTGCACAGGAAAATATGAAAAGATGAAAAAGTAGACTACATTCTATTGCAATCATTTAATATTTTTTAGTTTATAACTTCGAGAAGACATCAAAATAATTTCTTATATTAACTTCTTTTTTTCTTTCACGTTTTTTGGATTAATTTAGATTTATTTATTCTTTCGTACTTAATAGAGAGTGAGCGTTTATGTTCTAGGAAAATTTTCGATACCCCGTTTATTGATTTCGCATTTTTGAGACCCTATAAATAATCTTTTGAATCCCCTCGTTTTTAAAAGCTCCCGTTTATTGAATATTAAGAAAACTCCGACCACCCAACAATTGAAACAATCCTTTGGAAGAGACTTCTAGGTGCAAGTTTTATTATCATTTTATAAGTCAAGGAAATTTACAATTGAATTGCTTTTAGTCTTTTATGAGCCTAATCATTCGCCTACAGTCACTACTATGTTATCTGACTCACTGATATAGTATGGACTGCTCATCGTGAATGGCAATATCTTTATATCCAACGAATAGTAATCATTCTAGCTATTAACTAACCAGCACTTACCGTTGAAAAAAACAAGAAAAAAGTAAAATACTTACTTTCACTTGACTCAGTAGAATCTTTCAAACTTGAAGCTGGATTCCTTGCAGTGAAGTGCGTATTCGAGCATGCGATGTTGTAATTTAATAATACACATGTTCTACCCATCACCCACTGTCTTACTAAGTTCTTCTAAGTGCATATAATATAACTAGTGAAGTCTACACACCATGATCGACACAGGTATGTATAAAAATTATTTTTTGCCGGAACGCTGGCGACTAAAAGGGCAACCCACAGCACTGTCTTGTGAATGACGCGGGTTTTTAGCAATCTGATGTGACTACGACCTACGAAAAGGGTGGAAGTACTCAGAATGTGTCAACATCTAGCTAATTAAAGGCGGTATCTCAATAAATCACAGTAGAGAAAGCAACGGGATACCACTCTACTATCATTCCCGAGAATAATCATGGCCTTGGAAAATCAATATATGAAATGCAATGGCGTGAAAGAGATCACTTCGAAAGGAAGTAACTTTTCGTCTGGTAAAGACCGACATGGGCAACAGGTGTCACCTGGAACGTTAGCCTGCGACTGTTAGCACCAAAGCTTAAAGAGGATACAGTTCGCTTAGGAAGGAACAACATGAGCAACAGGTTTCTCTGAACCGTTACCCTGCGACTATGCGCAACAAACACAGAATTATTCACGGGACATGGAACGACAGGAAGTTCAACAAGTGTGGTCAAATCGACAAATTCAAGCAGGAAATGAGCAGATTTAACATAAATATTCTGGGAATATGCAAAACTAGATGGCCTAATAATGCAGACTTAAGTAGCGACAACCACAGGATAATATACGCAGGAAGTAAAAATAAAGAAAAAGGCTTATTACTGAACGAAGAAATGCGTTCTGGGATACTACTAGTTATCCGAAAGAGTTCTTTTGGTCAAAGTGATAGAGGGACCCTTCAACATACCTATTATAGTAATCTATGCACCCACAACGCAAAGAACTAAGAAAGAAATAGAATCTTCCTACCCAATCCTGGACAATGTCAAGCCTCAGTTAAAAATCATAGAAATTAGAATCATAACTTGAAACTTGAATGCTCAGGTATTTAAGGATAGGTAAGTAGAGACGACTAATAAGTTTGGATTAGGAATCCTCAACGACCGAAGAGAAAATTGATATAATGTTTCACAGCAAATGACCAGGTAATAATGAAAACCAGGATTCAAGAACATCCACGACGCCTATAGATATGGGGAATCCCAGGAGGCGACACACATACACACACAAAAAAAAAACCCCCCAAAAAACAGAATAATTACATAACCATAAACAGGAGGTTCAGAAATGCAGAGATTCAATGCAAAACCTATCCAAGTACTGACTGTGGTAGAGACAATCTCCCAGTCATCTACAATTTAAGGGTGGAATTCCGGAGACTGAAGAAGCCTAGTGCCGTACCTAGACTGCAATACAACACACTCGTGAATTATCTCAACCTGCAGAAAAATACACGGACAAAAACAAATACGAAGAAAAAAATGGAAACAGAAACTCAAAATGGAGCACACTAAAGGAAGCGCTAGTGACATCAGCAAACAAAATTGTCCCAATGGAAATCAGACGCAGAAGCAAAAACAAGTGAATGACTAAAAAGTTTTTTGACATGATGCAATGAAGACAGAATACTATGCCAAGAAATGGAACGGAATGCAGGAAATTAAACAAGGAAATTAAGAGCAAATGTAGACAGGCTAAAGAAGAATGACTCAACAAATGTACAGAACTAGAGAGACTGAGCAGGACTAATAAAGGGAGAATTGCATTAAGAAATAAGGAAACTGATAGGACAAAAAACATGCTCCTCGACAGAATGTATAAAATCCAAGGATGGAACGATCATATTAGAGAAAGAAAAATACTCTAGCGGTTGGAAGAATATATAAAAGATCTCTTCCACCACAAGAGAGAGCAACCGACAATACACAAAGATGACGCCGGACTGATATTATTAAAGTTAGACGCTGCACTGGCCAAACTGATAAACAAGGCAGCTGAACCGGACGACATTGTAATAGAGATGCTGACAGCCCTGGATGATTTCGGCATAGATAAAATTACAGAAATAATAAATTAAATCTATAACAGTTGTGTAAAACCAGACAACCTAAGCAAATACATTTTCATAGCACTGCCTACGAAACCAGGTGCAACAAATGCGAACTTCACCGAACACTCAGTTTGATGTGCTACCTAACAAAACTCATCATCCGAATCTTGATTAATAGAGCGCGAAGCAGAATCAGACCAGAGATAGGACAAGAACAGTGCGCGTTCATCAAAGACAGTGGAATTAGGAACGCGATATTTATTATTAATATGCTATCAGAAAGTGCAATACAAATAATAAAACATGTACCTATGTTTCACAGATTATGCGAAGGCGTTCAATGAAATACTCCGTAAATAACTGATAGAAATGCTCAGTAACCTTAACATATTTGAGAAAGTCACTAGAGTAATCAAGAATCTCTACTGAATCTCTATTCAACTTGTACAGCGTAACTATTTTGAGGACCGTGAATGTTATACCAGGAATCGTCATCGGAGGCCACAGTCTGAACAACATAAAATACGTAGATGATACAGTGCAGATAAGATCTACAAGATCTTCTAAAGAAGGTAGTTGAATAAATTGAAAAGAGAAGACTACAAATAAACTAAAACAAAACCAAATGCATGGTCATCAGCAAAAAGAAGAGCCAAAAATGCCAAGAAATTGTCAAGGTCAGTCACTCGGATTAATAGAATTAATTAAGCTCTTCAAACAGATCATCACGACGGACAGCACAAAATTATATCCTTAACGAGTGCCACAGACTTCTAGCTTTCTGCCTGACTAAAAAAAAAAAAAAAAAAAGCAGTAAAACGATTCTTTATAAAGTAACTAATACTATTATTGCCGTAGGGAGTTCAATATACATATCTACCTTAGACGGTTATCTTATGTTAAATGTTTTGAGAACAGCTTGTCGTGTACAGGGAGTTGATTATTCTTATGTTTAGAATAAAACAAAAGATGATTTAAAAGCTAAATATTCAGATTAATATTGGTGTGTGTATGTGTGTGTGTGTGGGGGGGGTTCATTTCATTTTGTAGGGTTTGGGCAACAGCTTGTGGGCGTACATATAGTAGATTATTACTGGATGTTAGATTTTATTATGCAAATCGATGTTTTAACTATAAAATCCTTAACTTAATTAGAGATCTAGGATATGATTAAGTAACTCATTAATTGTTTAACTTATTGTAACTTGACATCTAAACAAATTTAAATAAAAATTTATAAGAAAATAAAACCGATATATTTCAAAGCATCATATTAAACGCATTAGATGCTCACCGTAAAGAGACTGGCCACAATTTTTCTATAAACAATGCTACTCGAATTAAAAGAGAATACGACCGACTAAGATTAATAATTTTAGAAAGTGCCTTAACCGGTAGATCATCCAAAGTAAATCCGCGTCCTTTTTATTACAGTCACTCAGTTAAGTGCCATATATGATACACACTTCGGTGATCATGTCTCGAAACAGACATGACTGACAGGGCAGGATATTATCCCGCAGTAGGTTGCCAACCAAGGCTATAGAACCCAAACTGTTATATTATTTAAACCATAAACGGAGAGAAGAGACGAATTAATACCTTTCCCAAAGGTATTTGCGCGTAAGTGAATGCAAGTAATTAAACTGTAATCCGAACTCGGCTTTCCGATTTCTCGTTCCGAGCCTATATCCACTGCACCACAATATTCTTGGAAGAATCTCTTTTAACACAATTTGTGATTTTTAATAACAAATGTGATCGAATTAAAAAGAAAAAAAATCCAAATGAATTCAGCTATATTATATAACGAAAACACTTACAAAAATGTAAATGAAAAACATTTTATATTACACTGACCAGGTACCTCAACTTCAATCGCTTTCTCCCCGACGAGACATGACTGCAGTCTGCCTTCTGCACAAATACTGTCATGACAATTTTTATGAGCGTTTCTCCTTAGCGACTCGTTTGCACAAGTTTAAAGATGCTACTTTTTTAAAATTATTTTTTTACAGTGAGATTCAACCTGTACAAGGACTGTCAGAACCAAGGAATGTAGTTTTTCTGAGCACTTTCCATGGAAGTAAAGGTAATTCCTGTCTGGTCAGCGATGATGGAATGTAACTAGTTTGGTTGTCGAGGTATTGAATGTAACCAGCCAATCTTTCCTCCACCGAGTAGTTAGTTCTAGATCAGATGAGAGATCGGCTACCAAGCTATGATCAACTTGAGTTTTAGACATATACTTATCTATTCTCGTATTATCGGTATACATGTTTACCAATGATTTAAGAATATTGTTAGGCAGAAAATTTATGCAAATAAAAAAAAATGCTGGTTCGAGAAGTGACATCTGCATTGTCTGCCATGGCATCTAAGGACCGAATGCTAGTAACTACTTCCAGGGACCTAACTGTTAGGAACTATTTTATAACTGAGAAAGCTTTACAGTTATTCCACAGCTTAAGAGCTTGAGTAGATAAACCTCGTGCTACATCTTATCAAAGCCTTTGAGATATCTAGTAAGTCCTTTAAACCGCAAATAAAATAAAATAAAATAAAATAAAAATATAAAAAACAGCATAGTATGAATTAAAAAGGTCGAAAATGTAATAAAACGAACTCTTTCCATCAAAATGATGATAATATTATTAAGAAGAAAGATCAAAGTAATTTTTATTTATTTTTAAAAAAATTTAATCCCTATTTACATGTTTGAAATTATGGCAGAAAATTTTGTTTTGATTTGAAATAGCGTTGCAGAAAATGTTACGACTGTTGACAACGATCACGTAATTTTGCAAAAATCACTTTTTTCGGTGACAAACACATTAAATTGGAAATTCTTGCAAAAATCAATAATTGTCAGATATTAATGAAACTTTCAATACTCATTCAGAAATTAATGAAATTATTTTTGAAATTATTATTTTTTTAAAATTTTCGTGACAATTTTTTGAACTCTGTTACCCACTTCCACGTAAATCCATGAAATTTTAATTGGTTGAAAATTATTTTTTATTAGTTAAACGTAAAACTTATCGGGGAATGTAAATCATCTTTTTTTTTATTTTAAAATTTTCTGCACTGTCCAAAAGTCTGTTCCGAAGAGTAAAATAAAAATGCAATAAAACTCTGATATAATTTAATTTGATAAGCTTTTAATTGCTGGAATAAATAATAACAATTAAGGACTGTATAGTCTGAATAAAAAAAATCGATTACTAATAAAATTTTAAAAGAATTGTTTTCATTTTTTTATTATTATAATAATACATAAAGTTTTAAAAATTTTAACGAATCTCTTAAAGGACTGTCTTCCTTTCTTTTTTTAGTTAAGAATTGTTGATTATATTGCCTATCGGAAATTAAAAGTTTAATAAAAATTTTCTACTAAATATATTTTCAAAATAATTAACAATCTTTTTTGTGTGTAAATAAATATGTTAATTTAAGTACGATGTTCCATGAGGGTCATAACAAGTTTCCATAGAAGTCGTATTTATTTTAGAAGTTAACAAGTGTTTTGGATTATTCCCTTTACATGGAAAACGACAGAAACTGCACTCTAATTTTGATTCAAGTTTCTTCAAGACGTTTATAAAATTCAACAGCCTTTTTTGCAAGTCATTCCTTAAACATTTAAAGCAAATTTTACATTTTAATTCCTAATTTTTTAATTTTGTTAAAAAAATAATAATTGTGAAATTCACGATTTGTGGCGGTACCTAAAAGGGATATGAAAAACAGATATTAAAAATAAAAATTAATAAATGCCATAACATTTCATAAATTATTGAGTTACCTCTGCCGTTATTTTCATTCTGTTAATATTGTAAAAAATTTTTTAAAGAAAGTTTTATATTATTTTAACTTTTATATTTCAGAAAACATCTTCAAACGTAAGCCTACAAAGCTAAACTAACTGAAATTACATAAAATATTGGATAATTGCTGAAAACTGTGTTAAATTTTAAATTTTAACATAGTTAAGAAAAAACTGATTTGTATGAAAAGATTTATACCAAATTCGTCTTCCATACATTTAGCCGGATATTGTAAATCGTCAACTGTCAGCTGTTGATAATGTGATGACAGCTTATTAGGTTACTGTGATTAGGCTACCGTAATTGAGAAATGATTTTTGGAACATTTCAAATAGTAAGCAATTAATTCTTGTTTCAAGTCAACTTACAGTAAGTTTAAGTTCAGTAATTTGAAGAGAATAATATGTCAGCGAGGTGTATTTTATTTTTGTTAAATTTTTTAAAACCGAGAATTCGCTTCTGTTTACAATCGAAGAAAAACGGCGGAAAATTTGAAATTTTAAAAACTTTCTTTAAAATTTAGGAAATATTTGATTCGGATCAATATAATTTCGGTTTGAAATACACCAGGGTATTATGCTTACTAGAATTACTACATTTAATCTTTTGGCTTTCAATTAAAGCTAATTCTAAAGCTTGAAGATAACTTATTTATTTTTAAAATTTCCATTTAGATTTAGGTATAGAAAAATGTGTGCAAGGTACCTAGAATGCTTTGGTCCTCGAGGTGTAAAAAAGCCTTTCTAATTCTGTTATTAATGGTAGTTAGAACATTAGAAGTGGATCGAGATCGTAGCTGAGGAGATTGACGGGTCTATAAAGTGTGGGGAAAGATAGTTGGCCCGTGTTCTTGAGTTAAGTGCCATACGTGATACACGCTTGGGCGATCATATCTCGAAAGAGACATGACTGACTGGGCAGAAGATTATCCCGCAGTAGGTTGCCATTGCTTTCTGCAGTAGACTGGTTGCCGACCAAGGCTATAGAACCCAATCTGCCCTGCTATTTAACCCATAACTGGAAGGTAGAGATGGATTAATACCTTTCCCAAGGGTGTTTGCGCGTAAATGAATACATTGGATTCAACTGGAGTTCGAACTCGGCTCAGCGGTTTCTCGTTTACACGCTTGATAATTTGTACAGGCTTAGGAAAGATTTCCTCTTTAATCCTCAGTTGAATAACTTTGCTAGGATCGGGAATAATTTGGTTAAATATTCTTATGGACTACTAATGGAATATTGTCTGATCCAGTGTCTTTTTTAAGGTCAAGCCTTTGATAAGTATTGAAACTTCTCGTACTTTGTGATCATACTGTTTTACTCTTGAACTAGCTAAATGCAACAATCAGTTCAATTTTAAAGTATATTAATATATTATAGTCGATAACAATTTAAATGCCACGTCAATCGCCACCTTCTTTCTTCCTAAATCCTGTTCCTTTATTGTCTTTTTCCTCACTTCTTCTTACTAAAGTCTATTTATTTTATTTTACTCTCTATAAATCCCTGTAACATAAGTTAATTGTCACCTTGGTTTGGGTAAAACGATTAAAAATAAAATGTTTTGCAGGATTTGTTCTAGTTCTCCTATTTTAAGATTTTTTTTCTGAACAGTGTTTTATTTCTGTTCAGTTTTAAGAGCACATTAAGACTTTCTCTATGAAGAACATTTTTTTGGTAATTCTAATGATAATTCTAAGATTAGAAAACTATCGTCAGCAAATAGTCAGTTAGCTACCATACGTGATACATGCTTGGGCGATCATATCTCGAAAGGGACATGACTGACTAGGCAGAAGATCTTTACGCAGTAAGTTGCCTTTACTTTCAATTGTATAGTTTACAGGTCGAAGTTATTAAAACCTTTTTTATTTTTACCACGGAAGTTAAAATCCAAGGAATATATATTCTGATGTTAAATTTAAAATATCAGCTTCTTTTTTGTGTTCAACAACAAAACCTCGTCGTTGCTCACATGTTCTGTCCATGGTATCCGCAAGATTTTTATGTAGAACCACATTTCGGTTGCTTCAAATCTTTCCTTCATTATTGATGAGATTGTCTCTAGCATGCATATATATATATATACGAAATGAATTGTTTGAACATTATTTTTTATCGATACTCGTATTTAAGTAGATATTCTGTTTTTTAATGAAACAGTATTATATATTTATATCTACCGGCCTGATTATTTACGATAAATTTTTATTACGAAAATGTGTGCCATTCGGCAGGATTCGAACTTGCGACCCCTATCTATATAGGGGAAGCTACCATTTGATATGGTAACATCTTGGACCTCTCGACCATATATATTCCTTCATCACGTCACTGTGAACTTCCTGATATTGAATATATCTTTTGACATATCCTTAGGAAGTTCAATGTAGAAAAAATATTCAAATAGACCAAGCCCTTTATGATGCCACAACGCAGTTCTTTTTGAAAAAAAAAAACGGAAAGTTTTGATACTTCAATATGTATCTGTGTCGACGGAGTCTCTCCGTGAAGGGCTTGGCGGAGGTGTGTAACACATACCTCTTTCCCATGATCCTTTACCGGCTGTCAGTACTTCCCCTTTGTGACGATCATGAGAAGGCGCTCGAGCGTTTGCTATTCTCCTGTCTGTGGAGAGGACGCAAACACATGGTCGACAAAGGTGTCTGTTGCCTCCGTCCGTGTCAAGGGGGTCTGGGGATGCCACACTTGAGGAGCCACGTGCTCGCTTCGAGGTTGGCATTTCTCAGGCGCGCGTTGGAGGAAGATCGGTTGCTTGCGGGGGTAGTGAGGGACATGTTCCCTTGCCTCACTATCACTCCCCCGACCCTATGGCTGACCGTCAGGCCTTGGGTGCGACCGAAATTCCTGCTCGAATGTCTGGCGGCCTTGCAGGCCATTCCTCGGTCCAGTGACCTTTCACAGCCTAGGAGAATCTTCTATCGGGGATTAGTGGAGGGTGCCGTGAAGGATAAACTGTGGAGTAAGCTCGGCATGTCGAGAGTGGAGTACAGCTCTCATTGGTCTTGGGCGCCAGGTGCGGATTGGCTCAGCAACTCTGAGTTTTCTCTGACCTGGCGATTGGCTCGGAATGGTTTGTCTCTCAATGACAAGCGTTTCGCAATGGGCCTGGCGGATTTGCCAGATTGTGAGCGTTGCAACCTTGGAATTAAGGAGACGTCGGCGCACGCCTTCTTCCATTGTTTGCGCGTTCGCCCGTTGTGGGAGCGTGTCGGCGAGTTGACTGCTCGTATCGCGCCGCGGGAGCTTGTGCTCATTGATCGCGCATACGCTGTGGACAATGTGTTGCCCCCGTATTCTGGAGTGAAGCGGATGGTGTTTCTGACGCTACTGGCCACGGCTAGAATGGTGATATGGACGACGCGACTGGAGGAAGTCTTGCGGGGCGGCCGTCTTTCGGATCAGGATCTAATCCGATATTTTGAGCACCAGCTCAAAATGAAGATTAGAACTGAACGGAAACGGCTGCACCCGACAGAGTTCAGCGAAAGGTGGATAATTGTAGCGAGCCTGGTGCGCGTGACCGGGGCTAGCCTTGATTTTCTTTTTTAGATCTGCTAGTCGCATCGGGGTGGATTCCTTTGGAACCCCTCCCGCGGTTAAGGTTAGTATTCTTTTGTGTATCTAGTTAATGTGAGTGAATGTGTTTGTCCCGGCCTGTTCCCGGCTCCACTGCTTTTGTTATGATCCAGTTCGAGATCCCCATTGTCCATTGTTATTTTATCCCGTTTTATCCTCGGCTGGGTCAGCCTTATATATTCTCCAGTCCAATTTATTTTGTACCCTACTTCTCCATTCCCCTTTAGAAAGAGAGCTACTTGATTTTGTCTCTTAAGGCAGAATACAGTGGCCTCTTTATTTATGAGGGTGTGTTTGGGTCCTACTAACACTATGTATATGCTTTCATTTGAGATTGTTTTTGTTCTGGGGATTTTTGTTTCTTCATACCCCCCTTCCCATCATATCATTTCATGAATAAATTTTTAAAGTTATTTTTGTAAAATAGTGTAAATACTGTAAAAATCACAAATTTTTATGTACATTTAGGGCGTTTTGTAGGTCCCCGGTATGTTTTTGTGGTATTGTGGTGCTTGATAAGTATGAGTGTTGATGGACAAATTCTTATGGTGAATGAGAATTTCTGTAACGGATGCATGGGTCGCGAATCGGATTAGCTAGATATAGGATAGAGTAACAGAAGACCACCCCAAGTTTTGTTCCCCCTCCCTATTTTCGGCCTTGAGCCATAATTTGTACTTTGTACAAATAAATATAACTTCAATATGTATCTGTAATATACGTTTTGCAGGTGACATTGACCTCGTAGTAGGTGGAAATAGCGAGATCGAGGACTTGTTGAAAGAGAAGAAGCATATTAAATGACGGTCAATTGTAATAAATTTAAAGTTGCACTGAATCCCGCAAATACGAACACCTGTGTCAACATTACAATGGGCGGGATTTCACAGGAAGAAATATCTAGATTAAATACTTAGGAGTAGTTTTGTCTGATATCTGTAGAGTAAAATTCCGCACACTGATGACCGTAATTATGACAGATTCGCAGGAGTATGTAGAAGTAAAATCAGTTTTCAAACTAGGTCTTCTTCTATGTGCCTTGTCATTTCAGGACGTATGCGTTCATGATCTTGCACGTCTCTCTATCCTTCGTGGCTTTTCTCATGGTACACCACGCAATCCACCCACTCAGGGCAGTCAAGTACGTTATATGCTGTTTTCTTCTGTCTCTCCTTACTCCTATCTGGCCTGTTAGTATCAGGTTCTCCAAGCACTCCTTGTCCCAGGAACTTCAGCTGTCTCTTCTTGATGCTCAGTATTAATTTCCTTTCATTTCCACCTCATGATTACTCACATGCACAATCCATGATACTCGCAGCATTCTTCCGTAGAATCACATTTCAACTGCTTCAATTTTTTTCTTCACCTTCGATTATATTGTCCAGCATTCATAGCCATATTGAAGAACTGACATCACATAGCAATCCAGTACTCTATTCTTTGTTTCTAGTGAAATTTCCCTGGCTCTTAAAACTCTACTCAGCTTCTGAAACGCCTCATTCACCATGCCAATTCGCCCTCGGATCTCTGTGTCGCATTTTCCGTCTTCTGTTAGAACACTTCCCAGGTATTTCAATTTTTGTACCAGCTTGATTTTAGTATCCTCTACCTGTATTTGGCATTTTGAGCTCCTTTTTCTTGCTCATGACCATGCATTCGATTTTCTTGCAGTTTATTTGTAGTCCTTTCTTGACGCACTCTTCAGCTACCTTCTGTAGTAAGTCTTGTAGTTTTCCTTCCGTGTCTGCTATCACTACTGTATCATCCGCGTATCTTATGTTCAAATGGTGTCCTCCGATGGGCATTCCTGGCATAAAATCTAGGGTTCTCAAAATAGTCTCGCTGTACAAGTTGAATAGATCCGGTGAAAGACACATACATGTCTTACGCTCATTTCTATCTTTGTATATCTGCTGAACTCGTTACCTGTCTGTAGGCAGGCGATTTGCTGCCAGTAGAAATTTTTCATTGCTCTTATGTATTTCCCAAATATGTCGAGGCTGCTGAGCATCTCCATTAATTCTTTGTGGCGTATTTTGTCGAACGGCTTTGCATAAACGATAAAACGTAGGTACACGGCTTTCTTTAGTTATATTACTATTTCGGAGACAGTCCTAAACAAAAATATGGCGTTCCATGTTCTAGTGTTTTTGCCGAACCCGCATTGTTCTTGTCCTTATCTGGCCTGATTCTGCTCTATACATCAGGATTCGGACGATCAGTTTTGTAATGTGATTCATTAAACTAATTGTTTAGTGGAGTTCTCACTCGTGTACACCTCACAGTGTAAAATTCGCTTCTAGTCTCCATTCTCTGATATGAATGTGAAACGTAGACGTTGTTGGCAGAAACATTTGAAGGATTCAGACGTTTGAGCACATGTGCATGAGAAAACTCGTTGGCATTGTCCAGTGAGAAAGTAAAACTATTCAATATGTATGAAAGAGGGTTGACAGTTTTGTGGGTTAGCAGTAACTTTTGCCGCTGTCAAAAAGAAAAAAAAATGAAGTTGAACGGAGGAGAGAACTCCAACGCTAGAATTGGTTAGAAAATGTCAAATAGTGGACGAGTATGACTGCAAATATACTGCCGATGGTTGTCGTTGATAGACCGTCTTAGAGGATAGTCACTGATATACCATATAAGCCATAACATCTCATATCATCTATGGTGAATTAATATATTCCGCTACAGACATACTCTATATAACTCACCAAGAATTAAACGCATAATAAGCCGCAATAATATGCTATAAACTATAACCAGATGCATTCTCAATATGTCAGTCAGAAAAAGGGAATAAAATATAATTAAAGTTATAAATTCCATACTTTGCGTAGTTAAATATTTATTATAAGCAGTGACTTAGTTTTAGGAGCATATATTTGATTTTTCCCTCTCTTTAATTTCTCACATATCAGAAGATGACTGGTGTGGATCGGAAGTTTCGATGCATTACGGCATTTTCTTTTGTATTTACAGCAGTTACATTTGCAAAGTTTTTTTCGCATTTTAGTAAAAAGACGATTAATAAATTTAACAAATATAACATGTCTATTTTACTTAATGTGGGCGTGTATGCATGTGGGTGTGTTTTTTTAAAAAGTATTTTGTATTTTTACTCTGCAATGTTTTCGATAGTCTACTTAAATTGTCAATGTGTGTTTGTCTTTCTTGATTTCTGATTTAATAAATTCTGATTCCAATGTTTTTGACACAATTCCTGTCACAACTCAGTTCTAAAATGTATATTCTGCAAATTTCATACTTGTTGGTTATATTTTCCGCCCTTTTATTTTGTGAATTCACTTACGTTTACATCCTTGTGTCAGCTGGTACCTTGTCTACAAATACTAGGTTTGCAGGTTTGGTCTTCTTGCAGTGATGAGGCTCTAATATCAGTCTAGATAACAAGGAACCAGACTATTTTACTCTTATTTCCTTGGATAGTATTTAACTGCGGATAGTCCCGAAAATTAAATATATTAATAATGTTTAATTCATAAATAATACACGCTAAATGATAAACAATTATAAGAAATTAAAATAATTTTCATATTTACCCTATAAAACATTATGGAGAAGGATAGATTTGTTGTTAGTGTAGATCGTACAAAACTCAACAAACATTAAGTTTAGTATTCTATTTCAGAAAAGAGTAATTGTAAATATGCTTGCGTTATTTCAAACTAGTGTTCTCAACGTTTTTACCAGTGACATTTTTTTCATCAGTAACTGACTGGTATCGGGCATCTGTTGATTATCGTGATCTTGCTTCCATGTGATGTTAGTTATTGTCCGTTCCTGCTGAATCGGTCCTTCATTACCTGTTCTAGGGATTGAACTGAGAACCACTAGATAAATATAGCACGTTTAAACCAGCTACAATATATCTACTATAGTGATTTCAGTAATTGGCCAGTAGTAGTGGTGTTTAGCAGGTTTTCTTCCTTTGCTACCCTGTCTCTCGTTCTTTCATCTATTTGCACAGACACGTCAGGTAAGTGACTCGCTGTCTTCATCTATCTCTTTTACATTCACATTGCATATAGTGCGTTAGGTTTTCTAAGCCCTCCTTTCTCCTTATGCGTCTCAGAAATTTCCGTTGTTCCTTTCTGATTATAAGTTCTCATTTTGTTGTCATTTTCTTTAAGACTCTCCCGGTGTTTATTTCTTGAGTCCATTGAATTCTCAGTGTTTGTAAAATGCTTTCAATTTTACAAAGATCTGTGTGGAGTTTGTCCATCATTTACTACTGTATGAGATGATGAATATAGTATCACATTCCAACACACCTCTTTGTATCTAACGAGTACTTTTCTGTTTCGCAGCACTTAGCTTAGCTTTTGTAATGTCTCTTTGGATTGTCCAATGTGCGTTTTTCTCGAAAAAAATTATTGAATCCATTGCTAGGTTTGCTAAGAAACTCGGTTCACTGTGTTGTTCTTGACAATCTTTTTTTCCAAAAGATGAATCAGCAATGGTATTAGTGTTGAACTTGTAGTGTCCTCAGTTATGTCAGGTACAAGTCCACTTCAAAACATGACCGACAACTCTGCATTTACTGGTATCAGATTACACCCATTTTCTAGGGGTTAAGAAAATTTGACCAGAGTCAATATTTCAATTTTCTATTTCCTATCCAATCAGAATCCAGAATTTTTATTTTCACACCAGCTTGTGAAATTTGCCTTGGTCTAGTTTTTCCAAAATGTTTTCAGTCATTCTGATCCGATTTTGAGGGCGTGCAATTGTATTTTTGCGTTTCAGTTAATTGTTGGAGGATATAAGATTTGTATCCTATAACCCCCACCCTGCATATCGATAAATATTAAAAATATTTCTCAATATGTTCATGCATGTTTGTACGTATCCATATGATTATGGTAGTTTAACGCATGAAATAAAGGATAAATTTGTTCTCGTTGTTTAAGATCAGATTTGTTAGTCGCGGATTGCCATTTGGGTTTGTTGCGAAAAATCGTTGTTCAGTAAAGGGTCGTTTTTGTGTTGAGGCTTGTATGCGGCGTATGGTGTCATTAATGGTAAGTAGTTTGTGTGAGTTCGAGTTCTATGTTGTATCTCGTAGGCTGGAATGTAGAAGAGTCGAAGTTGTAGTTGAGATGTGCGTGATTAGATGTTTCGACTAAAGTGTACGCCATCAGGATGCTTATTTTCTAATGCGTCGTTTTAGAATGTAGCATGCTCTGGGATATTTTCGGTGGATTCCAGAGGTTAATATGGCATTTAAAATCTGATTGGTTCCAGTGTTCTATGTTGAGTTGATTTTTGTTTGGAAGGACCTATTCGTTTCGATGTGTGTGTGAATTTATCTTGGTGTAAGAAGACCTTAACAGTTGGAAAAAAAACTTTAATTTGCAAAGTTGTTTATCTGATTGATGCTGATGTGATAATAGCGAGTATTGACGCTTGTTTTGAACAAACTTTAGAAAAATATCTGGATTTAATATCGATTTCTTTTTGAGATGCCAGTTATTTCCAGTATCAATAAATCAAACTTGTAGATGTCTTAGTTGTTCTGGTAAAATGATGAAAGCGTCAGCGAGTCGACGTTATTTTACCCTTTTTCTGGAAAGTCATGGAGAGATTAAAGTTGCGCTGTCTAGTATGCTAACTGTGCAGTGTTTTATGTGTGGTCACCATTATTTGTAATGATGGTTGACCGTTATATGTCGTGGTCAACATTTTGTAGAGATCAGAATTCCTCTGTGTGTTCTTCGCGTGGTCGTCATTCAGGCAGTGAGAAGGTTGAAAAGATACTGTAGGAGCTGGCGACATTAAAAGTAGTTCTTGCCAATAAAAAGGTCTCTCGCTTGTGTATATAAATGTAGAATTTATTTTACCGAGATAAAATAACATGCTATTTTTCGCTTCATGGAATTATTATTGTAAGTATCAGAATTCTTCTATGTGCTCTTTGCGGAGTCACCATTCAGAAGTAACCATTCATGTAGTGTTCAGAATTTCACTGTGTGTTCTTTGCGGAATTACCCTTATGCAGGGTGCGTGTTCTTTGTGTGGTTATCATTCTGTAGTGGTCTCGGTTTTGTCAGGTACAAATCCATTTCAAAACATAGCCGATAATCCCCGCATTTAAAGGTATCAGATCGTCGAAAATGAAAAATGTTTTGTTTGTAAAATAAGTGGAAATTTATTAATTGAACAGAATAACAAATTTGTAAAATATAAAATGTTCAAGTAGAAAATGTACGTAGTTAATTAATTTGTAAGAGTTAAATGTTCAAAAAGAAATTGTGCGTAGTTAAATGTTCCAGAGAAATAGCAGAACGGAGTTAAGTGTCCAGAATTCCAAGTTGTAAGTAGCGAATGTGCTTAATTGAGTATGTGTTGTTTCTCGTTTTTATGGCCGGCAAGAAATTGAAAAAGGATGGTGAAGCAATAAAGGAAATTGTACTTATCAGACGTTAGTTTTTTGGAGCCAGTTGATGATGTCTTGTTGATGTCATTGATGAGGTGCAAATGTGAATAAAGGAAAATTGGAAGGAGAGGAAGAACGAATGTATATCGACGAGACATGACAGGGTCTGAGTCTTGAAAATTCTTTAAGAATTGTGACGAGGTCTTTATCAGAACACTGCTCTCATCGGACAGTGTTTGTTCCCTCAAGAAACATGGATAAGTAAGGAAATCCAGTCATATGATCAGTTTGAACCGCACACCCATTTTCTAGGTGTTAAGAAAATCTGATTGGGGTCAATAGTTCAGTTTGATATTTCCGATCCAATCAGAACCCAGAATCTCAATTTTTACAACGGCGTGTGAAATTTGCCTTGGTCTGGTTTTCCAAAATATTTTCAGTCACTCTGATCCGATTTTGCAGATGAACAATTTTATTTTTTGCATCTCAGTTTATTGTTAGAGGATATAGTATTTGTACCCTATAACCTGATGTTACGACTTGTCACTTTCTTAGGAACGTCATGTAGCTTCTTATTGCCTTTTCATAGTAATTATTTGCTTCTGCCTCATTAGTTTTACTGCCTTGCATATTTCTAAATAGCGAGGTGGTTATGGTAATTTTACAAAAAAAATTTAAAATTTTGTTGAAAATAATGCAAAAACAGAAAATGAATCTTAAACCTTCAACAAGTTTTCACAAATTCCATATAACAAACTTTGTTAGGATATTTCTTATCAGTCGTTACATCGCATATATAAGGAGTGGATAAAATAATTGAAACACCTTGAAACTTTAAGCAAAGTTATTTCCATATGAGGTAGGACCACCTTTGGCAATAATTACAGCTTGAATTCTGCATGGGATCGACTCGTACAAAGTTGAAATTGTTTTCAGGGGAACTTTTATTCATTCTTTAGCTAAAACATGATCTAATTCTTTCAATGGTGATTGTAGAAGAAAATCTACAAATGAACCATTCATTCACCATAGTCCCTAGAACTCAATATCATTCAATATTCATATTGAATGTTATTGAGTTCTAGGGACTGTGGTGGCTAGAGAAGATGTTCTACTTGACTAGAATGTACCTCGTGCCATTCAGCTACATCTTTAGCATTTAATGATTGCATTATTGTTCTGAAAGATGGGATTCTTCCCAGAAATGTTTCTGAACCAGAGGATGAAGCTGATCACTTAAAATTCTTAAATAGTTGTGACTGTTGATTTCAGTAATATTATTTAAATCAGATATACAAAAGAAAAAAGGGATGTGCGTTGTAGCGTAGGATATCGGCTCGAAACGAGAAATCGGGGAGTCGAGTTCAAATTCCAGTTGAATTCCTTGCATTCACTTACCCGCAAATACCCTTGGAAAAGGTATTAATCCGTCTCTTCCCTCCAGTTATCGGTTAAATATTTTTGTTTGATTGGTTCTTCTAATCATTTTTAAATTTTGAATAAGTGTGTGGGAATATTGACTGTGGTTAAAAACCATGGGAATTAGATTGTTGTTTTTTTTTTATTTTCTTGTATGTGAGAAGTGTGTTACGATTTATGTGGATGTTTTTTTTTAGTGCTTCTTTTATTAATTTTATTGGGTATTTACATTTTAGAAATTGCTTTGTTAGGTTGTTAATTTTGTATAGAAAATATAGATGTTCTGAGCATATGCGTTTGAATCTTAGAAATGAGCTGTATACGATAGATTTTTTTAATTTAAGGGGATGACAAATGTTAAAGTGTAGGAATTTATGTTAGTTTGTGGGTTTGTTGTATAGACTGGTGAAAAGTCTATGTTTGTTTAATTTTATCATGACGTCTAAAAAAGGGACGAATGTGTACGAGTACTCTATGGTAAATTTAATTGTATTTTGGAAGTTGTTGCAGAAAGTAAAAAAGTTTTATAATTTTTCTAATCCATGAGTCCATAATAAGTAAATGCCATCAATATATCTAAAATAATGTAATGGTTTATATTTTGAATTGTCTAGTATCTTCCTTTCTAGAATGTGCATAAAGATATTAACAAAACTAGGTGTCATTTTCGTGCCCATTGCTGTGCCACTAACCTGTAAATAGTGTTTGCTGTTGAGTTTAAAATTATTATGTGTTAAAATGAAATTTATTAATTGGCATATATCTGTAATTTGGTTGTTAGGTATATATATATATATATATATATATATATATATATATATATATGTGTGTGTGTGTGTGTGTGTTTTATATTTGGGGAACAATCTCTTTTTTGCAGGTTTCATTAAATATGACAGACAAGGCATTATTATTAAGGTTTTATATAATTTTTCATGTCTTCTTATATTTTTTCTTTTCAGAACTCAAATTATAAGAATTGACCAAAATTTTTTGTACATTCGAGCGATTTCAGCTATACTATTAGTCATTATCAAAAAATAATTTTGTTTTACTTATAAATAATAATTTGGAAAGTTTATGTATACAGTGTCTTGTGTATGTAAAGTTTCAAACACGATAAGCATATTGTTACCATGTTCATAATTGATGTTATTAAGTATAGGGTTTCTCTTTTTCTATTAGCAATGCCTATTTTTAATCTTCTTTTGCATTTGAAGAATGCTACTATATATGTATTATCAGCAAATATATCACGGATATGTGCTGGAAGATTTTGATATGTGTTAAAATGATATCGGATGGAACTGTTGTAGGACAGATGCAATGTCAATCATCTCGTCAATTTTGTGATTGTGTAGCTAATGTAATTGTTTATGGATTTGGATAGTTGAGGAACACTATTCTTCAAAGAAAATATAAATTATTAGACGACACTGGTTCTCTGCAATTTAGATTTTGCAGGTGAATTATTACTATTGATGATGAGGTTGGTAGTTTTTAATATTTTTATAATAGATAACTAACTTAATTTTCTTGTTTGCATTGGTTAGTGTTATATAGTTTCGGATGACATTGCAAAGTAAAGATTCGTCCTGTATGTAGCTGTTGTATATTTGATTTTTGTTAGAAAATATTAATGTTATGGGTTTTGTCCACGTGTTTATAATTGTGATTGGTTATGTCATAAAGATCATATATATATATATATATATATGGAGTGCAGTTTATAGCTTATATATGTGATAAAAATATAGTCTTATGATATTCATGTGTAAAAGGATCAATATCAGGGATAATGTTAATAAATAGATGCGTACACGATGATGTTAGCACCAAGTGAGGACAGTCAGTTTCATATATATATATATTCTGAATTTACAGATAAATATGTATATACAAATGAATGATCTGAATTTACACACACATATATATATATATATATATATATATATATAAACATCAGCAGACAGTCATGTTTTACTGTATCGCAGTTCATCAGTACAGTTAGACATCCGATTGCTTCTAGCCAGGATTGGAATCCGACCGAAATGACATCAATCGACCGTTCCACCTCTAAGCTATAGGCGCTCAGTGGAGGAAGGTGGATTTTAGCGTGTTATATACACGATGTAAACACACGCCAGTAGCCGAGAGTGTTCAGATTCAATACTGAACGAACAATGCATGAATTCGTGAATACCAATTGTTTTTATAGTCTACCATTTCACCATAGTTGTCAATCGGTTTGGGAGACCTTAAATAGTCATCTGTACACACACACACACACACACACACACACACACACACACACACACACATGTTCCCTATTATCCTCACTCACATTAAAGAAGTGATAAGATCATGCTATTACAATAGTATGCTTTCTTTTAAACGTGTTTACTGAAATACATTCATTTAATACATTTGACACTATTAGAGCAGCTCTATTTCCTTTCATTTAAATTTTTCATTTTATTACATATAACGTAAACAATTATATCGAATTTTTCACTTTATAAGGCGCATGTTTTACCCAAATTTTTATGTCAAAAGCTACTTCCGATATATGCACCAAAGGTGCACACACACACACACACACACATATATATATATATGAAAATTGACCATTTTTTGTAATAATGGTATATATATATATATATATATATATATACTTGCAGTATAGCGCGGCGTTGCTCGGGTGTAATGAAAGCTTTAAAACTAATCCATGGTACTGGAGCTCAGACCCTTTGGACGTTGGCACGAAAGACTTAAAAGCAATAGTTGTTTCCAGTTAAAGCGAAACCGTAGACTGAAAGAAAAATAATGTAAGTCAAATTTTGATTTCCTGGTATCGACATCAAATAAGTTTTTTTCGTCTTAAACTGAATTTTGAAGGCTAAATAAGTCCTATGAGTAAATGGTATCATGGCTGAGACTAAGAACTACAGTTGTACCTACTTAGAGCTAAACCCGAAGCAAAAACTAAAATAAAAGGGTTGAAAAAATACAGACATATAGGCATATAAACAGACACACACACACACACACACATCTTTCCTTTCATATATTATCGATTTTCTGCACTATTGTAAGACCTGCAACCTTGTAACTTCTGAATATCGTTTCTTATGTTTTTGTCTGTGAGTGTATCAAATTTGATTAAAATCGGACCACTCCTTCTATAACCCGATTTTTACGAGTATCGATTTTCGATATTTATCGGGAGTATCTCGACACAAACCCTAGCTAAGAACACTCGCACACGCTTATAGTACAACTGTACAAATTTTCAAGAAAATCGGTTCAGCCGTTTCGGAGTCTATAGGTAACGGACACACACGCACAGACACACTTCCATTTATAAATAAGTTGTATGCATATATATATATATATATATATATATATATATATATATATATATATGCCATTTGCTGTTTCTACTTTTTTGTCTGTTATTACTCTAAGCTTCATTTCGCTAACTCATCTTTTTCTTTTTAGTTAATCTATTGACTCGGTTTTGCAGACATCACTTTTTTATCCTGTTACACAGTACAAATACAAATTTCATTTGACTAAATAGTCTATGAAATATCTTCAGAACATATGTAAATATGCGACGTAAATCAGGAAATGATAAGCAATATAGAAAAATAACAATCGTAACAAAGAATTTTCATTGGTTTTTAATGGAAAATATATATGTTTAATAGAAAAATTGTGCTTAGCCAAAAAAAAAAAAAAAAATGAGTTGTCCACTGAGGTGTTATTGGTGAATAACGTTTTTAAGAAAAGCAGTATTTAATATTAAATTCTCAATATTGAGAAATGTTTAATTAACATTTCTAACACTATAGGAAAATATAGGCACCATTCATATGAACACTTATCATATAGTTTCATTCATATAGTTTTTATTGAAATTGTTTTTATTGCATTTTTTGAATTCTCGACATCAAGATAAGATTTCTGAAAAAAAACTGTCCAAAATCCATACGGTTTTAGTTTTAGTTGAAACACTTTAGAGCATCTCTAGTCCTAAATCATTTTCATCAACTTTATTTACAAAATATTTAATAAATTTAATTTAAATTTATATTTTTAAATTTAGGTATATGCGTAACGAATGCAATGACATTGGATGAGGGAGAATTTGTAACTGAATTAAAAGTATAAAAATGTTAAATTTGTAAAAAATATTTTGTTGGTTGGAAGAGTCACAAAAGTGTCCAGACTCTAGAGATGACGGTAATTTTTTTTTAGTGTTTCGCACACATTTTAAAAAGCCGTCTTGCATAGTTAATGATGCTGTGTTTAGTTTTGAATCATTCCTTTCCACCGAGTACTGTAAATTATTATATTATTATTTAATTGTATTTGTGTGATGATAATTGTCAAGTGGTACTGTGATATGTTCACCACTCGTGCAAATGTGTAACGTCAAGTTAACCTAAGACATTGTACTACTTGTGTCATCAATAGAATAACTTAATTTTGTTATTATTATTAATGTTATAATTATTTTAAAATATAATGTAGTCATTCCTTATCAGGCTGAAATACAAATTATGTTGTCTATGAATTCTTTTACATTTTTGGGTATTGAATTCCAAACACCAATATTGGCAAGTCTAGGATGAGAGCAGTTAATTTCCTTGGAGCATAAAATGGAAAGATTTTTGGTTCCCATTCAGAGCTACTGTAAGTTTTTTATTTGCAATCATTTCACCAAAAGCAAAGCAATGAAACAACTAAGACGCAAACAGTTACTGAGTGTTTGACAATATGAGAGAAAAAAAAGACAATTATTAAGGAGCGAGAACAATAAAATAACAGGAATTAAAATAGTACATAACGATTGACATTGCTTGTAAACTTTTGAAAATTATAGTTGGCTGGAAAGCAATATGCCACAAGTGCTACAAAAGAAACTATTATCATAGAACTCACGGTTACATCTTGCCCTTTCAAATGGAAATTCATGAGCGCTTGTCACCAATCTAGTACTGTGCTTAAATTCATAAAGTTTAAGTACTATAGATGTACGTTTATCAAAAGAATTATCAAGAAATATTAAAAAAAACTAAAAAAACGCACAGATGAAATTTCATCAGTAGGAAAGTGACTGAAGTCGAGATGGTAGGTCAGGACAAATTGTTATTTCATACTCTTTAGATATTATCAAAAAACTCTAAATATATAGCAGGAGCCCCAGTCCAGATGTGACAGCAGTATTCAAAGCAAAGACAAATTGTAGAATGATAACTATGTAAGATAGATTATGACAAGAAAAATTGTCTTGCATCATACCGAGAGCTAACTTTTCTAGCAGAAGACTTAGTAAACTAATTTGATATAATCTTCCACTTCATTTCAGCGGAAAATGTTAGTTTGAGAAGACACAATGAATCCTTCACCTGGAGGTTAGCATCACATATATATGGTAAAAACGGTTCTCTTCGTCGATTAAAATAGATCAGAGGCGTTAAAATTAAACTATTCCTTGGTCAATTTGATATAAGAAAGTAGTTTTTTTTAGATCAGTTGTCAATTTGACCTTATCAAAACAACCCAAATTTACTAGTAAAACGGGTATAAATGGTTGTATCATCAGAATAAATACCAAGTTGAGAATTAATGATATCATGAAGGTTATTGATGAAAATTATTAATAAACATTAGCTAAAGGATATAGTATGGAGAGACGCCTGCATTAAAGCAAAAAGATCTAGAAAAATAACCATTCGAAATAACTTTCATATCGCTATTAAAAAAGAATATTCCAAATATTCCAAAATTCGTCCCGAAATTTCATAACCTTTCAAATTGTGAAGAAAAGGAATAGGCAAAACGCTGTCAAATGCTTTTGAGATCCCCAAAGCCACACACCGAGCTTAACCAATCTTATCATGACAGATTCTTTTAGCATTAACCCTCAACACAGAATTTTACCAAAGTGAAACCCAAATTGATTATCTGAAAGTATTCTCTGCGATTTGAAATATATAACACCTCAGAGATTACTAGAGCCTCTTTATCAAAAAGAATTAGAAGACTAAAAGGCCAATAATGTGAGGAATCAGCTGGCTTAAGTGAGTTCTTATAGACTGGAACTATAAAAGTGGATTTCAAACAAGTATATCACTTTTTTACGGTTCTTAACTATTACAGGGATATCATCATTTACATGTTTTGTGATAACTCAATTCAGAGATTATATCAGAAACCATCGGCGTTTTATGCGCATCATTCAGTGGGAGACTTAGTCCTGAGTTTAACGTTAGGCAAGAACACTCAAAATGAGACAAAAGTTGAATGATGTGATTTCATGAGTAGTATATTTTACTTTATCAGTAGAAGATGTTAAAAGCTCAAATTCAGTAAAGAGAGGAAGGATAGAAGATTACAATTATTTAAGACAGTATTACATTACAATAAATCATTTAAACTGATAATTTCAAAACACTAACTAGTACCTTGAATATAAATACACATTCACAGCATTCTGTTAATGTCAGACTGTCGGTGGATTTCGATTAACTAAAGTGGTTGGGCGGAAAAAATCACTTAGATTTTTATAGTTAAAATAAACCTCATGTTTTTGCCTCAGGAGAGATAAGATATAAAGGAATTAGATAGGAGATAGATATATTCCTTTCAAGTTAATTTACAGCAAACTTGAAGCACTACAAATCAATTTTTAACTCTCTTTTTATCATTCTTTTTCAGAGTAGGTACGGAAAAAGTCTTCAAGTTATTCTCCCGATACCACAATAATCAATAAGAAAGCAAATTTAATAAATGCAGGCATATTTCGGCATCTTTTTTTAAAGAATTCAAAAGTTAAAAAAGTACTACTTGCAATTTCAACTGGTAATTTGAACAGTAGGTTTAATAATAGTAATTAGAAGACGACGACATGAAAAGCGTTTTAGTTATTACAGGTAAAATAAGAAAAAAGTTTTCTATAGAAGCAGTGTAAAAATTTTGGAAGAGTGTTTAGAGCAATCCAAAGCAATAAAATCTCAAATCAGAGTATATCAAACAAGAACAAAAATTGATGAAGGAACATTCTGTGCAAGAATGAAAAATAAAACCAAGAATAATGTAAAGTGAGCGCTAACAAAAATCCCCTAAAATGTAAATACCCATGAAATAACAAGGTATCAATCTTTTGGTTCTTTCATCTCTCATAAATACATTAAACGCTCGCGTAAACATTATCAATGCTAACGAATAACTTTAATAAAATTCCAGAATATATAACTAAACAAACAAAAGCAGGTGAAACAGACGATCCAAAAAATTATCGGCAAATTACATGTCTCTCTACCACATATAAATTGATTACGTCTTTCTTTACTAAATGTACTCACTCTTTTTTTCGGTTAAAACAGCATTCTTTACCTGGATCAAGAGCGATGTCGAAGAAGTTCATATGGTTGCAAATATCAACTACTGATAAATAAAATTATCCTGGAAAATTGCAGGAAAAAAAGGTAGAAATTCCAGTAGAGCTTGAATCATTTACCGTAATCTCTTTGATAGTGTGCCGCACTCTTTGATTCTTAAGATTTCGGCAATGTAGATAAACATAGCATTGTATTGTGGAAAACCACAATATATCTAAATTCCACCAAAAGTAATGCTATTTCCAATTGTTTGAATATCAGAAGAAGAAGCTTAAAAAGACTCCCTGTAGCACATTCTGTCTGTCTAATCTTTTTTGCATGAACGGTAATAACTATGGATAAACTTGAAAAATAAAGTATTTAATCACCGATTGTACATGGAGGATATCAAAATCTTTTTCAAAGAATACAATGAACTGAAGGGTATCGTCAATACAGTAAAATGTTTCAGTGATGACAACAGTATAGGTTAAGGATGGGGAAAATATGCAAAAGTCACATTCAAGTAAAGGAAGAATTGCAGATACACTCAAGAGATCGAGATTTTGTCACGAAATCACGAAAATCGGTATTCAAAGACATCTGGAAACTACATAAACTGGATGGTGATCTGTGTTAAAAACATGAAATATACACTTTATTCAGTAATAAAGGATGCTACAAATTTAAAAGAAATTTTTAAGTGAATTAATAACTGCAAATAAACAATAATACACCTACAGAAACGGCAAAGAATCTAAAAACGAAAGCAAACAATCCCTGTACCAATCGGTGGTTACTTAGTGCAGGGTTATCAGCTGAAAGCGAAGATTTCATTCTTGCTGCACTTGACCAATGCTTCGTAACTAGAAATTACAAAGATCACAAAGAGCAAAATTGTGCTCACCCGTAATACATATTTTGCGATAAATAACCAGAAACAATTGACTATTTTATATCAGGCTGCATGGTGTTAGCACCCACTGAATAAAACTCAGCATGGTAGAGGGGACTAATATCTGCACTGGAATATCTGTCCGAAAAAGAAATTGGAAGAATCTGGTATGAACATCATTTGGACATATTACAATTTTATCGGACTTTGCAATACACACAGAGAACACTCAAAGTTAAAATGCAGACATCGTGATCAAAAACCGCAATACAATGTGCATTGTTATTCACACGGTAGTCACTGCAGTTGGAGTTGGAGTCCTTGAGTTGATTTGAAAAGTTTTCGATATAATAATTGAAGAGATTCCTGGTAGCCCATACCTTAAAGAAATACTAAAAATATATTTTTACAAAAATGACCAGTGGGAGTGGGGATGAAGATATTTCTAACATTTGGTCTCTGTTTGAGAATGGAATAAAAAGCTGTATACAATATAAAGCAAAGGAAGTAAATAATAGAGCTCCTAGAGGGACAGTACAAAAAATATTAAATAATATTTGAAATTGGTGATTTCAAAAGTTAGATCGGATCTTACATATGAAAAGAGATTCAAGGTATTTTGCTATTGTCAAATGTGTTAGCTTCGCAGTGGATTTCGACTAGTGAAAGAGGTCGGATGGAGGAGTCTCTTAAATTTTTATAAATAGAAATGACCTTATATATCCCTGCCTCAATGGAAGTGGGATAAAGATTAATTCAATGTATTTAAATGCTGTATTTATATTTCTTTCATTCGTAATTCTCTGAAATTAAAAATAAATCATGCTTAAGTTTGTAGAGAACATATAACAACTTTTCTGCAACTGCTTACAGCGTATCACTTCACTAGATGATCTCATTCAGGTTTTGTTTAATTTCTTTTTATTTGAGCTAACTATAAGTAAAGCTGGTTATAAATGTTCCACAAAGCGAAAGGAACAGCAAACAACTCATACTTATAGATAAACAACTCATGCTTGTACATAAAATGAAATGGTTTATTTTTCAGTAGTTACACTAGACCATTCTCAGAATCTGTGAGGCTGTAGTTTGCTAACTATAGGCAATCTGTGTGTTAGTATTTGTTAGTATAATTCTCAACATATCGCAAGCCTCAAATTAAAAAATGGTAACAGATTCAGCCATTGTTATTGGACTGTTCTCCAAAATATGATCTTCAATTCTTCCACAAACTCGTCCATATGCAAATAAAAATTTCACAGACTTGAAAAAGTTTTTTAATTAATTAATTATTGCCTATTGGCATTTTGCAACGAATAATAGAGTAGGTTGTGAAAATGAGTGGTGACGTCAATTACTCTAATCTCTCTCGCTCCCTAGTGCCTTTTGTACGAAGACTATTTGTAGGTCCTTGTGTTCATGAGAATATGTTTCTTTCAGGTGTCAAATATGCATATCTACATAGGGTCAAGCCTCTGGTTTGGTGAATTTGTTCTCTGGTTATATACTGATTTTCTTTTGACATAAATAATTAGTGAAATCTTGAATATCTATCGATCAAGTTATGGGTTTGATGATTTAATAATATCTTTTATAAAACAAACATAAAAAAGAACATTACACACACGCACGTTTTAAGATGTTTGAAGAGTTTTTATTTACATTTTTATGCTTTTCTTTCATGCAACTTGAATTAGTTTGCTTTGTTTAATTCTTCTTCTTTACAGGCTCTAAAATGAAAGAACATATTTAAAGTGATTATTTTACATCGTTCTTTATCTTGTTAATTATAATAACAGGGGTTCATAAAGTTCAAAGAAATTATAAGGAAAGCAATAATAAAACTTTTAAAAAGTTTGCAAAAAGTAAGACCATGATAAAGAAAAGAGATAAATGTGTTTAAATGGAAATGATTAAGAAAATGACAAGAAAAAAGTATACGCTATGGCGATATTTAAAAGATTAAAATAGAAAATGAGCGATTGAGCAAAAATAAAGAATAACTCGGTAATAATCATTTTACATAACAGACTGCACTGTTAATTTAATCTGTTCATAGCTACCATTCTGTGTAGATATAGCCATATCTATATAACTCGGTGCTTTTTCCACAAAGAGGAAGAGTAGCAAACATGACTGCAATGATATGGCGTTTTATTTCGAATCACTGTGTTGCTACATGTATGTATATTTATGCATATATATGCATAATTTTGTTTGTGTGTGTGTTTTATGCATGTATACATATAACAAAGGAGTAATGCAAATAAGCTGCAGACAGAATTCTAAAATCAAAACAATTTTAACTAAAATTATTTGTGTCATGATCCGAAACAAAAAAGGAAAAATGTATACCATCAAACAAATTTCGGAATACAAAAAAAGAGTTTGCGTTTCATTATAACCATTTACAAAGTGAAGTTTAGATGCGGCACAATATCCAAATTGAGGAGCACCTAGCAAGGATCGAACACACTTCTCAGCAGTAAAATATTACGCAAGATAACTTTCTATAAAGTTTATTTTTCATTCGTTGATAGAGATTTTGTATATGTCGCAGAACGACCTTTGCGTCTGCTAGCTTAAATATTTGCATAAAAAACGCTGAAAATTTGGTAAGTTTTTGACAAAGTATTTTTTATGTAAATATTTTTTCTTTCATTTTGAAAATGAATAGTTGCTTTTTTGTTTAATGAATTTATTTTGAAAAAAATTATTTTACGACAAATATGATTTAACTTTACGATTCAAATTTTCAGTACCATTTATAACGCCATTGTATTGAACAGATTTTTGCTTTTTATCAAGTCACTAATTATTATTCGAAAACTGTAGTAATCAATAGTTTATAATGAAGACATATCATATAAGAAATTTCTAAATCATTAAATATTATATTAGTTTGCATGAACTAACAACACAGTACCGTGTATCAAAATGGAAATAAAGAGAATGTATCTCTATGTCAAACTGGAGCGACGCTTGCCAGCGCAATCTTAGTAGTCAAATTAGTATGTCGTTTTCTTGAAAAGACAGCTTCATTAGTGCAAAGTCTTTATGTCTAAATTTCAACAGAAGTTCTTAATTTCCTATCCATGCTGCTTAGTTATCTACCGTAGAATAACCTGTGAGTTGTAATAAAAAGCAAGAAAAGCATTTTCAAAACTGTCGAATATTTTATGGTCATCTTTCCATTTCGAATGTAATCACTAATGAATCAGTGGTAATGGCGTACTTAACAGTATATTTTGATAAACCTTGAGAAAAGGATTTTGAAAGAACACGTAAACACATATATTAATAATTGATACATAATTAGGTAAGAATAATTATTTAAATCTGTGAGATTTAAAGTAATCCGTGTCAAAAGCTAATTGTAACTTTTGAAGAGGGTTAAAAATTTTCGATACAACGTGGATGCTTAAATAATAAGCTGATTTGGAAAGTACCGCAAATTGCGGCCTACATATCGACCATAGATGTTTTGCTCTGAATGTTAAATTAGGCTGCTTATACTTAGTGTATCAATTAACCTCTCAAACACACGGTAGGTTACAAGTAACACAAAAAGTTTTAGGTTTGAAAACACGACTCAAAAAAAATTTTTTTAGGCGTGAAACCTGTACTTGCACACTGCAATTTACGATAGGCTAGTTCTATTTCTTAGTTGGTTTTTGATAAAGATAACAGAAAATTAGATCATTCAAGCTGAAAACTCCTCGATGAGTTTAGTTGTAATCCCCAGAAAGTACATTATTAATCAAAAATATTTTCTTACCTTTTATTTTTATATCTGGTTTTCATCACCTCATCAAGAGTATCCTGCATAGGTTTGTTAGCTGTTTCCGGTAGAAAGATAATTAAAATTCCAGACACGAAGCATGCGATTCCCATCACTATCAAAGGAAGACTTTTTCCAACTCGACCAGGGACCAATTTTGACTTACAATGAAAAAAGAAATGTATTAAAATTGAGTAATAAATATTGGTAAACTGCGTTGCTTAAGCTGTGTGCGATTTCAATTTTGACATAATGTAGAAAAATAATTTATGAAAAAGATTTTAAAATGAAGATGAAAATAAAAGTATCTATTTTAATATTTTTTTCAGTAGGTGATAAGTATTATGGCGCCATTTCACGACAAAATAGATCAAATTTAATTTCCCCTTCCTAACAGTATAAAACAGTATAGTTCATCGTTCTACTTCACTTTCCAGTCTCAACAGAGTCCAAAAGCGTCTCTGAATACTTGTGGGTGGCAAATTATTTTCCACTGTATGAACCCTTTACCGCAGATTAAAAGTTGCAACCCACTCACTACACTATCGGTTTCTATGGAATGTGTTCAGATGAAATACATTCCTCATTTCAATCTGTCCTAAACTTTACGGCTAAGGCCTGCTATGCCAAGCACATTGTAGCGAAACCATCTTCACTCCTTTCGTATTGCATTCTTAAAATAGAGGTTAAACTCAAACAGCTCCTTCCCACGAACCAATGTTTTGTGAAACCGACACCTAACACTATGATTCTTCTGATCACTACTAGTTTAACATGTTCAAGTCTAAGGCTAACCGTTATATTCCACACATAATCTGTTCTTTTTACTTTGTAACACTACGTATAATTGCTCTTTCTCTTTTATAGGTTGAACATTATGGTAAAATTAATCTCTAGCTCAGCAATATTATTTGGCCTCAGGTTGAATAAAATTATATTTAAATAGTAAACCTTTAAAATTGTACATACATTAAATATAAAGTCATAAAGAACCAGTTGACATTACTAGGGCACATAATGAGCTAAAAAATTCTTTGGAAATTTAACTAACAGAATAAGTTGAAAACAAGAGTGTGTTATAATTTTTTCTTTGTTCGAGAATAAAAAAAGCCGAGAATAAAAAAGGCCGTATTTAGAGAGACTATAGAAGGAACCGGAGTGTAGATAGAGGAAAACAAAGAAGTATATTGAATACTTGTATATATGAAGAAAAAATTGAGTAAATAAATTACTCCTGAAATCCTATTTGAATGTCGCTACTTGCCATATTTATAAATAGTAGCAGTCCATTATCAGAGAAGTTGAGAAGAGAAGGAATTATCATTTCATGTATAATTTTTATATATTTTTGTATCATATAAAAAAATTGTAATTTTTATGTACATCCGGGGTGTTTTTAGGTCCCCAGAATGCAAGGTGCGAGATGGTTTGTGTGTTGATGGATACGTTTTTATGGGGCTTGTGAAAAAATGTAATGTATGTCTGGGTCACGAGTCTGATTAGCTAGATATAATGTAGATACTGGACGACCAACCTCAGTTTTGTTCCCCCTCCCTTTCGGCCTTGTGCCACAAGATTTGTAAAAAAAATCTAAATAAAGAGAAGGGAAGGAATTACGCTGAGCCCTACTATACAAAATCTCTCCTTTTAGTTAATATTCATGAAACTTAATGTTTTTTTTTGTTGTTGTTTTTTTTACTTGGTTTCACCTCCAACCAAATATTTTTTTTTCAATCCGTGGTGTCGATAACATTTTGTCTGGCGTTATTGTAGCCACGAGCGGAGGAGATGTGTCTCACAGGAGTTCGAATGACAGAGCTGTCGACCTGGAAGAGTTTTCCTTAGTATATCTCCGCTGTAGCTGGTTTATATATATCTTGGGTAAACCATTTCAAATCAAATTAATTAACCGACCAGGTGTAATATTTGAGTGTCATTTTAGACCTCTGTTGAAGTTATTAGTGTTACTTTGGACCTTATTGTTTTTCAGAGAAATACCTTTTTTTAACTGTTTAGCTAAGTTTTCTTTTTCGGTGCATTTTAATTTTTGTTCACATTGATTTTAATTTTCCTTTCTCTTGTTTTTCTGTTTCCGTTTTTTAGTGAATTTTTATTTTCAGTTCCTACTCGGTTTCGGTCGCTATATTTGTTATTGTTTACTTTTGACAAGACAACTTAGCCCATTTTTTTTTTCTTAATTTACTTTTTCTTTTTTTAGTGACCAATTATTGGTTATTTTTTTACGTTTTATTTTTTGTGAATTTTTATTTCAGACCTTCCCAGGCCATTTCTTTCATTTATTCAAAGTAATTTTTAGGCTACTTTCGTATTTTGTTAGTTTATTTACAAAACTTTATTTTTGTTTTTCTTTTCCGTGTTTTATTCCTGCCTTTTTAGGCTTATTCCTTTTCCCCCCATTCTAATTTTTATTTATAGTTTCTTGTACTTCATTTTATTTTATTTTTGAAAAGTTTTATTTAACATTACTTAAGCCGTTCTCGATTTATTCCCTCTGTATTTTAAACCCCCTTCTTTCGAATTTTTTGTTTACTTTAGTCCTGTCGCTTTAGGCTAATTCTTTTTTATTTTAAAAGTTTATTTTATTTCTCTACTAAGTTTTTAGGTTAACTAATTTTGTATTTTAACCCTCCTCTTTCGTAGATGGGATTAGTAATTTTTTCCCCTGCCGCTCAAAGCTAATTTCTTTTTACTTCTTTTTTGGAAGATTAATTTTTTTCCCTTCTATATTTTTTTATTTTATTTTTACCTTTCTAGGTTAAGCATTTTTTGTATTTTAACCCCTTTTCTTTCGTAGGTAGGCTTATTATATTTTTTGTTTGCGGTTTAAGGCTAATTTCTCCTTTAAATAAAAGTTGTACTCACTTTTTTTTCTTTTGAGAGTTTGTTGTTTCTTTTTCAAAGAAGTTCCTAATTTTTACTTTTAATTTAATGTTATTTTTTAATCTATGCTTTTTTGTGATGGTATTTATTGATTCTTTCTTAACCGTCCTCTGTTAGTGGTTTCCCTGAATTGTTTGTAGTTTAAACCCTCGTCTTTCATAGATAGGTTTATTGTAAAAAAAAATTACCTTTCTAGTATGAAATTTTGTTTATTTATTAAAAATTTGTTATTCTTTACCTCTTTTATAATTTTTTTTATTTCCCTGCCATTGCTTAAATTATTTCCCCTTTCACTCCGCCTTCATATCGTAATTCCCCCCCACTTTTCTTCCTGTCAACTGAATTAGTTCACAAAAATAAAAAAGAGAGTAAAAAAAAACAAGTTTCTTGTAAAGATGGCCAACACTGATCGGTCAGTGAGGAGAGACCTGTCTGGGTCCTCCTCAAAGAAGGATTCAACTCATAAAACAAAGAAAGGGTTGGAGACCTCATCAGGCAAAACTCCCCAAAATGACATATCAGCGAAAAGTACCCTAGCTAAAGAAAAAGAATCTAAGAAAGACAAAACTGAAAAGACAGCTGAGTCGCCGTTTTGCTGAAAATTCCCTCCGTCTGCGGAGTTCTTGGAAAGGGCAAAAGAATATGAACATCTTTTGAAAGGAGATGGTCTCTTAGAAAACCTGCAAGAATTACAGAACTTCGAAAAGAGAATGGTGTTTGTCTTCGTGGTGGACAAGCAATCACGCAAAATTTGCCGCTCCACGAAAGACATAGGGATTTGTACACGGATGTCCTTTCGGTTCAAACCCCAAAGAATTGTTAATAGAACAGAGTTCTTTATGTGGGACATTCTGATATCCACTGCTGTAGATTGTGCAGAGAGGGTTCGCCGAGACGTCATGACGAACGACTTAATATTACGTAGAAAATACGAAGGCTGGCAAAGAACCAAGTGGCAGTCTATGAGGTCCCTCCTCAAGTTGTTGGAGAACATCTAGCTGCTTTCCTGAGCAAGTATGGCCAAACCGTTAGCCTCGCATCCGATAATTTGAACGGGGAATAGAGCTTCGATATCATTCTCGTTCGTTTGGCATCTGTCCCCAAATGTTTGTACTGTTATGGCCGGAAAATGCCGATCATTGTGGACGTCAGAAAACCAACCTGTTGGATATGTGCCGAGAATGGTCGACTGGACACCTCGTTACTTCCTGCCCAGATAAAAAGGTTTCTGGACTTCCGACCACTACCGACAAGAATATCTCTCGTCCTGATACTGATAGTTCCGCGGCGCCGGTAATGGGCCTGCCAGTGACACGAACCGGTGGTGTTAAACCCTCGGTTGAGACTAGCCCCACACTGACCCCGAATCCATTGCCTTCCGCTAGTGCGAGCCAGTAGAAGGAAAAAGAGGAGTGGCGTATCGTTGGTAGAGTCAGAGGGAAGAGACAAACAGTGGGGCCTCATTCCAATGGAGCTCCCAGTGATAATGGCACCTACATCCCCATTCCCTATACCACTTCCAAGGGCGACGACTCGGCGCCTTATGCTCGTATGGTGTCGGAAGTCAAGAAATGTAATAAACCCAGTTGGGAAAAAATTGTAAAGTTGAAACAACTCAATGAAGACCTAAAACGTATAGAAAAATCAGCTAGCAAAAAGATAGCAGTTCCAGGTTCCTCAGCATCTGCCTCTCCAGCCCTTCAGCTAAAAAATTAATGACCCCTCCCCTAACGACTAGGTCATTTACCCATACTCCTTCCAAGTTGACTACCATGAAAATAAAAAGTCTCCGTCCAAAAATACCCCCTATTCCAGTCCTATCTTCAGTTCCAATCCCACTCCCTCTCATACACCCAAGTAGACACCCCAAAAAATTAAAAGACAGAGAAGTCCACCCTTAGAGGACGGAAACGCCACAAAAAACAAGGTTTTATTTCATAAATGAGTGGACGCTTGCAAAGTCACAACGTAACAAGCTAAACAAGCTGAACGAGCCATTGTACTCTTAAAAAAATCAAAAGTTTTAAAACTCCGTTAAAGTTTTAAAAAATACATGGACAAAATTTGGAGGATCCGAGGGATTTCCCGAAAGCTGAAAGGATCCTCACAGTAGTAAGATCGGGACTAGGATCCCAAAAAGTATGGGAAATGTTAGCCGAACTAAATGAAAGCTTTCAGGCAGATCCTCCATTATCCTATATTAGGGAAGATCTATCAAACAAATTGACTCAATTCTGTTCAGGGAGGCTCCTAATTTTTGTTCACTCCTCCTTATATAGGGCAGTGAAACTAACGTTTCCTTGGGACTTTGGTGGCTGGTCTCCAGATGGTACTATGAAGACTGAGATGGGCCAAGGCTCAATGAGACAGGCCGTCGGTGTCCTGTGCCCTGAGATGTTTGGTGCAATTTTTCAACCCTAATAGAACTGGTATTGGTTCTATGGTTAGCTAGTTTGAATGGCCAGGGCCTGAGATCGGAGACTCGCAGAGCGTGTCTCTGCCGTGATCTTCAGCCTCTGTGGATGTATGTTGTTTATAAGAGACCCGTTTTTCAACTCGCGATCATGAATATATACTGTCTAGTAGGTTCGGCCACTATTCAGCGTGTTTTGATGGCAGCTCGAGAGGTGTTTCCTGGCTAGTGAGCAAATTCTTGGGTGCGGTGTGTCCCTTAGTCTTCGCATATCCGGCGGGCAGACTGCGTGCTGGATATTACTATAAACGATAAGTCTCGTCGTCTCATTGGGTTTTATGCGCCCAATGACCATTTGGAGAGGCCGGTTTTGTTTCGGCTGATCGAGCCGTTTTTGATGACTCGTCGGAATGTGATAACGAGCGATTGGAATGCCGACCTTGACCCCAATATAGATTGCATAGGGGAAAGATCGGGTACTAACAACTCCGCTGTAAAACCATTTCGGAACTTTTTCGATAGGTTCAATCTTGAAGCGGCTGGGTGCGAGGGTCTAGTGACAAAGACCGAGATCTGGGATGCGCTGAAGCTAGTTGGCCGGGACAAAACTCCAGGATTAGATGATCTTCCTTACGAAGTATATTTGAGGCAGTCGCTGGTACTGATTTTCAAAAACTGGATGAGGCAGGAGTCTATACCTCAACGTTTCACCAGGGGTGTGATCAAGTTGCTGCCCCAAAACAAGGACGGTGGGGTTTTGTAAATAGCTTCAAGCCTTTGACGATGTTAAATACAGCGTTGAAGATTTTAGCCAAAATTTTAGCCAGCTGTTTGCAGACTGTCATCCCTAGTGTTATTGGCCCTTAGCCGACTTGTGCTGTGAAAGGTAGGACTATTCAGGCAACCTTTATTTAGACGCTTGATCATCGAGAAAGTCGACACTAAAGTCGCACTGATCAATTTAGATCAGTCCAAGGCATTCGATAGAATTGACCATCGTTTTCTGGAGTCTGTCTTTCGACGGCTGGTTTTGGGCCGTACTTTCGCACTTGAATCCAACGTCTGTACGCGTCCCCCAGTGCACTGGTGAAAGTGAATGGAGTACAATCGGAACCTTTCCTGTTGACTCGCTATATTCGTCAAGTTTGTCTGCTCTCGCTTTTGCTGTGTGTTCTTGCCTTGGAGCCGTTCCTTCGCTAATTGAAGGCGAATCCGGTCCTTCGCGGGATTTCCTTACCTGGTGCTACCAACTCGTCCAGGTATTCTGCCTATGCTGGTGACATTTCGGCTCTTGTGTCAGCAAGGAAATCAAAAGTTATCAGAGGTTAACAGGGGCCAAGATCAACTGCGATAAATCTGTTGGTCTGCGGTTGGACGCGTGGAAGGGAGTTTTTCTTCCCGGGCCTTTCCACTGGACGAACGGGCCGGTCAAGATACTTGGCGTCTGGTTCGATATTGATCTCCAGTTGTAAATAAATTGATCGGAGGTTCTAAGAAAGGCTGAGGTTGCAGTTCAACTGTGGTCTCGGAGGAATCTTTCCTTCACACATCTAACCGATTCTCCTTTACCAACTCTCTGCTTTCACTCCCGTGTACCATATTAATGACATTAGTCAGGGTCTTGTTCTCCTTCCTCTGGGTAGAAGACAAGTCTCCCAAGGTGTGCCGCGAGATCTGTTGCCTCTATTTTTCTGAGGGCGTTATGGGAATGCCTAGCGTTGGGATTTGTCAACATACGCTTGGCATTGCTTTCCTAGACCGAATGTGTTCGCAAGTGAATGAGAATGGTGAATTCTGTATGGAATATGCCTGCAAAAGCTTTCCGTCCCTAAAAAGTGTGCATTCGTGCGAGGAGGAGGCCAGCCGTTTACCTCGAGGCGAATGCTCCTTCTATTGTGATGGCGGGTAGCAATCAGTTATCTCTTACGATCGACGGATGGACTCTCTGGCGTCCAGACGTTGTCTCTTCGGGCATTATATCGGGTGCGAGTGGGGCCGTTCAAGATGATCTGATCGACGATCTCGTTTCGACAAAGCATGAGGTGCGCTCTATATGTCCTTGGATTGAAATGCCTCACTAATAACGAGGCATCACTCACAGACGAGAAGTCTTTCTCTTCCCAACTGATTTTATTTTTTAAGCATCAGCTTAAAGTCAATATCAGGACGGAAAGACGACGACTCTCTCCATAAAAATTTGGCAAAAGTTGGGTAAATCTTGCGTGAATCTGTCGAGTGAAAAGAGTTGACTTTTGCCGGTTAGGCATCAGGATATTCGGGATACTGAACTGAAATATTTTCAACCCTGCCCGAAAGTAATTGTTTTGATGCAAGGGATATTGTATTGACTGCTTGATTCAGCGAGTGAGGCTAGCTAAGTTATTGTTATACTGATGAAGACCCGCCTTTCTCCTCCCCCCTTTGGTCTTGTGCCGCATTTTTTGCATAATCGAAAATAAATAATAATATATTACTCGACCAACTAGACGAAATATCATGCCATTCATCCGCAACTGTTTTCCTGTATGGTATTTCTAAACAATAAGTTATCTCCGATTTGAAGAGTTGTCATCTTATTTTTATTTTATTCCCTCGGAAATCAGAGAATAATTTAAAGAATATAGTTTTTAATTTTTATGAGAACATTAACTCGGTGAGTTGTTTTGTCGATGTATTGTTAGTATCTAGTGCATCTGTACAAACATAGAAATTGCTGTAACATTTTCTCGATCGTCCACGCCTCATTAGCAATTCTTAATGGTTCTTTGAGAGTGTCGACGACGCCTTCTGCTTGTACGTTGGATCTAGAATGATAAGATGAAATTGCGATATGTTTTCCTGCTTACATCTTGAAGTAATTTTGAAAATCCCCGGATATAAATTGAGTACCACTATCCGATTCTATAGTGTCAGATATTCCATAACTTGGGACGAATTCTCAGGAAGTTTATTGCATCTGTCATCGTAGTATTTTTACACTGATGAATCAAAGACCGTTTCGTGCAATTGTCTACCACTATCAGTTAAGAAAATCCTTTTATTGTTCAAGCATGATACATATGTAAATTTGACCATGGTTTATTTGTTTCTGACCAAGGTTAAACTTTTATGGGCGAGAAGTTTGCTTCTAGTTCACAGGTATGACATGTTTAAAGTTATTTTTAATGTCTTGGTCCATATATTTTCAATAAAAATAGCTTTGCATTAGGCATTTCATTCTTTAAATTCCTGGATGGCAATTGTGAAATTGATTTTATATCTCTTTCTGTAATGATGTAGGGTTACTTAGTGATATGTGTACATTAATACACCACCACAAATAAAAAGAATAACGGTTTTTTTTTTTTGGCATCACCTGGCAAGACTTTATTTTCTTTCTTTTTAATTAAGTACCCCTTCATGCATTCAATATGCTCTTCGTATTTGGCTTTTACTTTTTATTCGTTTAAACCTCTCTAACGATATGACATTTTTAGCGATGCCTCGAATTTCCTTGTAGCAATCACTGTATCTTTGAGGTGGATTTTGAGTTTTCATTTTAAAGCTGACAAAAATCCACACACATTCATTTTGTTAAAGTTTCAAGCTCTATTTTAAAGTTATAATTTAATAAATGGTAGCCCAAAATTTATTGTCGATTAGTGATGCGAACTGGATTTTTTTGTGGAAATAAGTGCGGATGTTGTTCATGTAGAACAAAACTTCTGCCGGGAATAACTTTATAAAATTTTTACATTTCTATTTGATTATAACATTTTTTAGGCTATGATTAGCATCTTCGAAGAATGAGTAATTGTTTTTTTTTTCTTCAACATTTTAATTTGTGCAAAATAACCGCATTTACTCCATAGTCAGTAGCATCTGACGTAAGAATAATATCAAACTTGTCAGTCATAAATCTTTCCAAAATCTTTTGGAATTTTGAAATTCAATTTTAACTTGTATCTGTTTAAATAAATCATTTAATGGCCTACGTAATTTATGAATTTTGGGTATATACGAATTGGAAAAAATCGAGTCCCACAAAAAATTTTCGTTCGCGAACGTTCGTCGGAGAAAGTATATTTTTTATACAACTTAATCTTGGGCGACCCAGTCTGCATCCATTCAAATCAATAATTAGTTCCAAGTATTTTATACTAGTCATTAAAACTCGCATTTTTCCTAACTCAAATCTTAATCGAAAATCTTCAATTTGTTTTGAAGAGGGCCCTTTTCAGCATTGGTGAGTGATGACCACTTGTCATTAGACAATCATTTTAACCAGGACGCCTAATGCCGCAAGAAGCGTAAGTCCTGCTTCTTAAGACCAAGCACGTCTGTCAGATTATCTAGAGTGCCCACACTCACTAACAAGCTAATGATATGCCATTTGGGCCAATGTCCGGATGTCGGATAAAAGAGCTTGAGAGTTTTGATATTCACGATAGAAGAATGACCTATCTTTAGGTGAACAGCTTGACTCATCCTCGCACGAGTGTAAAATACCATGTGAAATTCTTACTAGAATTTGTAGTCACTAGCTGATTGTGCACACATTCAGATTTGAAAAGTGATGTGAATTGTACGTCGACAGATATCAAAGCTAATCATTCCAAGACGAACTTCAGATGTTTGGATTCAAACTGCAACGTACCCGAGGGACTTTGACGCCTCACAGGAGAAAGAACAAGACTCCTACTAGTTTACAGAAAGCCAGTAACAGAGAATGTGGTAAATACGCAAAGCACAAACTTCCGCCCTCACCTTAAAGAAATATGCCTCCGAACAGGCGGACTGCGACCTCAGCACTGACGAACTTGTTCGATGATCACGCGTAAAAAATAAAGGTTGTCTTTCGGAACATATATTTTCCAAGATCTAATCAGACTAGAGAGGACAGCCTGCAATTGAAAGTAGTATCAAAAAGCCTCGATATGCTTGTATTTGTAGTCACGATCCACGTATCCGGCAATGTGGCACTCGCTATACGTCGATTAAACGCATTTCGAAGTTCCTCTACATGCAGTTCAGCGGCCATATTCGTCACACTGGAAAACATTCTTTTTAACCTAGCCCTAACTACTTGATTGTTTTTGATGAGCTCGAAGGCCAGGTTTTTCCTAACACCGGCTTCTTCTCCACTATCTCTCAAACTGATAGCCCGATCTAGCTTCATATGCTGTTCGCACTATTAATCTATCTTTGTTGATTCTTCAAATAAATCAGCAGAAAATGATCTAACACTAGATATCAGAATACCTCACCACTTATTCCCGACTAAATCCCCCGTCATTTCTCGCTGTAATAGATATATGTAACTGTCACTTCAACTCTAACAATTTTTTCTAGCACTTCCCGCCTGTGAAAATATCTTCCGTTTACTTGTTTCCTACAATTAAAAAAAAATTAAATGCAACGTCAATCGATATTTATTTATTTGAATCCCGTTCATCTTTATACTTTCTTCAATAGCCCTTATACCTAGTTTCTTTTCCTTCATTTTCACGTTCACTCTGCTTAACCTCTGTGTTCCATTGGTAGCCACGCTTTGGTTAGGGTTAAATGATTAAAAAGTCTCTCCCGACATGTTGACGCTGTCATATCTTTTCGGTAAGTAATTCTATTCTGAATTCGTCTCATGCTGACAGCATGTCAATTACAACTTTATCTGTCTAATAATTTTTGTTTCTGGACAATGACGGTCTAATTTAAAATGTTAATATCACATGTAAATTCGTTCTTTGTAGTAGATTTATCTTCTCTCTTATATACTTTTTAGTATATTTTCTTTTTCCATTATGTTTTGTATGCTTTATAATCGAAGAGCACATTTTCTGTCCCGCTTTTCCCCTTATCATTTAATGCCTGATTTCTATATCTATACCCTGTAATGTTTCAAATTACATATTTGTCTCGTTCAGGCATTCGTCTTCCGCTTGATTGTATTTATTTGAAATGATTTGCTTAATATTTTATATCCTACTTTATTCTACTGTCTTTTTTTATTAGCTCGAAATGTTGATCCACCAACAACTTTATTTTATATAGTCAAAACTCACTCTTCCTAAGGTACGTAAAATTTTGCTGTCTCCTTCTTCTTCAATATGCCTTGTCTTTTCAGGTCATAGGCGTTCATGACCTTCTAAGTTTCCTATCCCTGGTGGCTTTTACCACGCTTTCTCCTGTTACAACACGCACCTCCCATTCTGCCATACATCCGCGCAGGCCAGTCAAGTACGTTACATGCTGTTTTTTCCTGTTTCTACTTTCCTTTATATGGCCTGTTACTATCAGGTTCTCCAAGCCCTCCTTCCTCATTGCATGTCCCAGGAACTTTAGCGGTCTCTTCCTGATGCCCCAAATTAATTTACGCTTCGATTCCATCCTTTCCAAAACATCATCACATGTGTAAGAATTATTTTTCTGTATTTCAACCGAATGGTAATAATTTTTTAATATTTTATTTTAAAATAGTTTTTGGGTTGAACTTTGTTCAATTATAAGTTTTTAGGATTTATTCTAAAAATTTCTTATTTGTAACATGAGCGTGTTTTTGGTATTATTGCAAAAAAAAAGAAGCCTTATTTGGAAAATTCCTTAAATGGGAAAATGGGCGTTTCTTTGATACGTATTTTGTAATGAACACTAGCGTGAACATCTGCTCTGTTAACGCGAAGAAAAGTTGTCGTCTGCAAGAGTTTTTATGTTGAGCAAAGTAATAAAATAAAATGAAAAATATCTGAGCGATTCCAACGGGTGGACGTATTCAGATATTCTCCGGTTTCATTTCTTATGAAATCGTAATTTTATAGGTCGCTATATGAATTAGCTAATTGATATAACTTTAATGATTAAGAGGTAAAAATATTGGTATCTAATTTTGCATATTTCAAAGCCTCTTCTTCTTTTATATAAAACTACGAGAATTTTCTGAACCATTCCAGTTGATGGACGTTTCAGATTCTCTTCGGTTTCATTACAAATAAAATCGTTATTTTTCTAAGTTGCAATATTTAGCAATTTAGATGATTAGAGGTAAAATATTGGTATCTATTAATAGATATTTCAAAACCTCTATTTTTTATATATTAACAGTGAGAATAGTCTGAGCGTAACAAACTAAAAGACGTATTCAGATTTTCTCCGGTAATTTTTTAAGTATTGAATAATTTACTACTAATTTGAAGTGAGCTAGAACTTTGCTTTTGATCAAAGCTTTATTCATATTCTACATATTAACTGCGCTAATATGTAATTTATTCAAGTTAAAACTACATTTTTAATAGCTTGAATGTGAATGGATTTGGACTTTTAGCCTAAATAAAGTATTTTAAATATTTAAATTATAAGGTTAATACAACCGTATTTTTATTTACATTTTGCGTATTTTATCGTGCAAAAATATATTAAATTAGATGAACATCAGTAATGTTTTTTCTATGAGTAAAACATAATATAACATATCTCAAAAATAAATATTGAGTTTTCAATGATATTGTCTTTTTGATAATAAAAAGACAATTAAAAAAATGTTACGTTAAAAAATTAACGTAAATAAAATTATTATCAGCAGTAATACAATCAGTCAAAGGGGAATAACTTACACAGTTCTCGTAAGTTTGATTATGACTGAAAGTAATTTTTTCCCTTATTTTATACTAAACATTTTGAAACCTGTTAATTTCTTACCTTTGGCATAAAGGACTATTTATGCAAAATCGTTCCTTTATTTTTGAATAAACCTTGTGTTTTGAATTGGATTCTCGGAATTTATAATTCTATTTGGTAGCGTTAACAGATGATATTTAAAATTTCTAATTTTCTACAGCGTAAGCAATAAGTTAAATTTTTAAGAAATTAATATTTATTTTTATTATTATCTTTTTTATTTTTTTCTCACACATGCTCACATGCCCGATTCATAATATCCGCAGAACCACATTTCAATTGCTTTAAGTTTTTCTTCATCTTCAATGATATTGTCCGGCATTCACTGCCATATTGAAGAACTGACATTACATACCAGTACTCTCTTCTTTGTTGCTAGCGAAATGTTCTTGTCTCTTTATATCCTACAAAGCTTCTGGAATGCGTCCTTCGCCATACCAGTTCACTTTCGGATCACTGTGTCACACTTCCTGTTTTCTGTTAGAACGCTTCCCAGCTATTTACATTTTTGTACCTGCTTGATTTTCGTATCCCCCACATGTATTTGACATTTTGGGCTGCTTTTTTTTCTACCGACACAAATTTTCTTAAATTATATTGTATATTGAATAAACTGCTAAGTTTGCATCTAAGACAGTTCAGTATATCCTCCTTGACAATCTTTATTGCCTGAATCTATCTACCATTTATATTTGCTTTTAAATTTTTGCCTCATATGGCCAGTTGCTCGTGCTATAGATTAAGAGTCTTGATAAAATTCAAAAAAGAATCTGCAATGTCATTCGTCTTGAACTGTCATATCGGCTTCAGTCCATTTCTTTCTGCCGTAATGTAGCTTCCCTATGTCTTTTCTATAAATACTTTCATGGTAACTGTTTTAATAAATTTTTCTGTTTGGTACCTTGACTTTAGACATTTAAGCACAATATTAGATTGACAGCAAGGTCTCATGGTTTTATAGTTGAAATTTCTGTAAGTACTCGTAAGTTCTAGAATAACCGTTTCTTCTATCACACCTCTCACTTGTTGAAATTTATTCAGGTTTTTTCTTTCCTAATCAACTTTGATCATCAAAAATGTAAATGCAATTCCCATAGTTATCTTCTGTCTTCACATTTTTGTTTTTTGTTCTTTAATGTCCTCTCACCTTAATAATATTTTCCCATATTCTCTAAAACTCAGTAACCGTGTTGCATCCAAGGGGCTTTATTGCATTACATGTGTTGAAATGATGAAAGAAAAAAAAGAAGTATTTAGTTTGTCTCGTTTCAATTTCGTATCTAAGGCAGAAGGTAGTCTGAAATAAAGTAATTGAAATGTAGGCTTCATATAAAAGTATTTAAAACGTTTAAACGATGCGTTATTTGATACATTTACGCATGCGCATGTTCCCATGTGCTTTGTGTTCCATAGCATATAGGTCTATAATGAAAGTATGTAACATGTTTAAAAATGTATCATACATACTATGTTCATGGCGTACGGAGAGAGAAAGCCTCCAAGCCTCGAGATGGCGCCAAAAAATCCGACTGATGCATTTCGAATGCATGTTGGATAAATTTCACATGTGTAAAGACAGATAATTGCAGTAGCTCCTGATATACACATTCTACTGAATGTGGTCATAGCTGTTATCGTCCAGTACTGATCTGAAAGGAAGAAAGTTAAAATATAAGATTTAAAGGATTTCATTTACTAAAGAATGTGACAAACAGACATTTACTTATAGAATTTTACACACAAGAAATGAATTATTTTGCTATCTTGACAAAATCCAAAGAAGAAACAGTAGTGTTACTGGTTCTGTGCTGGCATCTCAGTTTCAGTTTTAAAAAAATGTAGTAAAGACATTGTGAAGCCACGTCACTTCGGTGAGAATGTAAGTGAAATCAAGATTCCTGGTCATTATTTATTAAAATTCCAGACTGTCAAGAATCTCGAGATATACAGTAGTAGCACCAGACCAGATATCGCAATTGTATTCAAAGCACGGGCAAATAGTAGATTTATAAATATACCAAATCAATTATGAGCAGATTTCTTTTTTGGTTGCGAATCAACATTTCTAGCAGTAGATGGAGTAATTGATTCGATATAATCACTCCACTTTATCGAAGTAAAAAACCTGAGACCAAGTAGGTGTAGGTTGCTGCTTTCTGAGAGTTTAGCATCAATCATGATGATGGCATGCAGAAAAGGCTCTCTGTGTGGATTAAATGAAAGCATGTTTTTTATAGGCGTTAACATTTTCAAGTAATTTCTTGTACCAAGTAATCACTAATCAGAGGTTCTTCTAGTCGTGTTTGTCGAACTTTCTACTTAGGCAGGAATAAATGGTTGTATCATCTGTATAAATAACTAGTTGAGAACTTACGATATCAAGGATGACATTGATGAAGTTCCGAAACAGAGTAGGTCAAAGGATAGAGCCCTGGTACACCTCTGCGTTAGTATGATCTGGAAGCATTCACATTCAACAAGACTCTCATTACAGAATTTGTTGGAAACAATTAGATTAAGACAAATATATACCCAGTAACACCTGGGTTAATAGCCCTTGAGCTTGCGTAGCCCTTGAACTTGCATAGAAGGACGCAATCCCAAAACTTGTCTAACGCCTCTAAGATAACTAGAGTCAGAGCCCGATGTTTGCTATACTTATCTAAAGCTTGATAGACAAATCCAGAAACGGGAGTCATATTTCTCGTTCGAAAATGGTTTTTGAAATGTTGAATATTTGGGTGGGGATATTATTGTTACTTTCACTAGTCATAGCTTTCTCCTATCAGCACTGCTATCACATAGTAGAGGACCCCGCCATTTTTCTGTGAATTACATGTCTTAAGAAAACCAATAAGACCGAGGCAAATTATTAATCTTTCGAGATTTACCGTTTACAACTAAGGCATTTAAAATCGGAGCCAATGAGATTGAATCAATATCAAAAATGAGTAATGAACGCAACGATTAAAATTTAACTGATCAGAACATGTCTAAGTATCAGATACATGTTCAAATATATTCTCAGTAAAATATAGTTGGCTTCAAGGGATTAATTTTAATATTCAATGCTGGCTAAATAACGGCTGATAGCGAGTAGATAATATCTGACCATATATATGATAGGTGGTCTCATGATTCTGACCACATAAATAATAGATGAACGTAGAATTTAACAACAGAGAAGTGGTTCGATGCAATCAAGGACGAATGTGATGTGTCGGTAAGAAAAGCTTTAATGATAAAACAAAATAGACTTACTGAACCCTAAAGTCTATCATATTTGAGGGTTGTTTACTAAGAAAGAACATAAGGAGCAAAAATTAAAGCTCTTAAGAAGAATGACTATGGAATTTTGCTTTGCAATTTTTAGAAGAATTCGCTATCTTTGTTGTGCGTCCGATTACTATTTTCTTGTTTCAGATTAAGCTGATCTTGTAAAACAACTGTCATTCAGTTGTGATTGTACGTAGTCTTAGGAAATTTATAAAAAAATGTATATTTTATACGTTATTCCCATCTTAAGTATAGGTACATATTCAATATATCATATGTGGCTATGACTTAGAGACGGCAAAATATCTTTGTGTTTTCTTAATGTCAAACGAAAATACGTGTGTAAGGTTGAAACTAAGTTGGTTAAGTTCATTTTCCATATTAAGAATTTCTCTTATGGATAGTCAAGCAGCTTTATCAGTTTACAAGATGTGTAGATGCAAATTAATACATAAACGTACGTTATTAACGTCCTAAGGAAATAAATGTTTTTCTCTATATTTGAATGTGTAGTTGGCGTAAAACTGCATACAATTACAAATCTCCTGATTCTCTTTGAAAGACAGAAAACAAATGAAATAGAAATCTATATCTATTACTAAGACAGTAATTAAATAATGTACTGTTTTATACTCGTGCACACATTGCAGTAAATTTGCTAATTTTATATCTCATGTACGATGCGACCTATTATCTTCAAAATTAGGTCTTCAAAAGTCGCATGATACGCTTGTTTATACGTTATGTTTCCTTATATATTCCAAAACGAAAACTGCACATAGCATGAGGAATTAAAATGTTCTGAAATTAAGATAAGTGAACGATATAAAGCGATGAAATGCCTTTTATAAAACAGATACATTTTCAGCTTAACTTTTTATTTATTCTTAACTAAAATCGAGTTTTTCGAGAACACTAGGTTCAAGTGGAACAGTAGCTGCTTAGTTTACATTCAGAGCTGAAAGCAATATTTAGTATTAGAAAGCGCAATCTCAAGGAAATTATTTTACCTATCATCTTGATACTTGTTGAATGACACACGAAGCTAGACCTAGTAAATATCAATATGCTAAGCATTTGAGGTTAGATCGTGGCTTAGTTGTATACTTGTTGAACGTATCTAAGGCAAAATAGTTAAAGCAAACACATCGTACTGATTAAACTCTATTTTTATATCATCAAAAATGAGTTCTGCTAAGAGTATTGTTTCATTATTAGCTGTCAACGATTATTACGGATGTGTTAAAAGAAATTTTAAGAAAATTAAATTCCTATTAAATTACGTCAGTCTGCAGGATGTGATCGGTAAATTGTTGTTACTTTTTAATTTTCATTTTGTGCATTTACGTTGTTTGTTTTTTATTTTGCCGACTACACGATATGGTATGAAAAAAGCATCTTGACGCAATTAGCGTCGCCAGAAATTTGGAAAAGGCATGCTATATTGCTTGACATTTGCGCCAATCTCTAATACTAACATTTCAGAGTGTTTTGGCATCGATCTGAGGACAGTTCAGAGTATTCGGAAAGTGTTGGATGAGTTTAATTGTGATTACAATGGTGTTTGAGTGATCACTAGAGATGGAGACGTTATATCGCTATTCATCTTCCCACAGGGCTTCAAACTCAACATGGTAGCCTACATCAACTGCCTTGAGGAAGTAGTGTAGCCCTGAGTTAAAAGTGTGTTTCATGGGATACCCTATGTCGGACAACAGGACTCTGAAGCATGACCTACAATCAGAAGAATCCTGCGATGTCTGCCAGACAATTTCTGCGACCACATCAACCCTTACAACTGGCCACTTAACCCCACTTCAGACTGCAATCTCCTTCATTATTTTGCGTTGGGCGCGGAGAGGCCAACAAAACTCCTTTTAATATTAAAGATGAACTAAAAACAAGGGCTGGGGTAGAATTCATTAGCTTAAATAAAAAGACCGTCTACAAGAGACGAAAAATATTTCGTAGTCGTCTAGAGGTCATGGTTTAAGCCAATGGCTATTTTATTAAATAAATTTACTCTTTGGTATTTGAAAATATTTTTGTGTAATTTTGTTAAATGTATGATGTCAGTGTTATTTTTTTTTTTTTTGAATAATTTAGACGACAATTTATCCATCGCATTTTTTCTATTGCATTAAGAACAAAGAATTTCATTTTCAGATGCAAGCGTTTATTACTGATGCATAAAAAGTCATTTTGGCATCATTACTAAGCCAAAAATATATATTCTTCAAGTAAGATATTTATCTATTCCTAGGCGTTCATTGTAATCCTAGTTTTGCATTGAAAAAGAATTTGGGATATTGTAAATTGCGCCACATACAGTTCCCGGTTTCTTAACTAAAGACAACGACTGCTACTAAACAACCATTAACTAACAACCGACAGTTTTCAATGCAAAAGCCGAGTCCGGTTTTTCCGCTAAATTTAACTACCTTATGTAGGAGGTCTTATAGTTTACTTTCCGTGTGTTCTTTCTATCAGCACTTTATCATCTGCGTATTTACACATATATCTAAAAACAACAATTTTGAAAGCAAACAATCTCTTTAACAGAATTTATGGTTGCATTATAAAAATTAAGCTATATTATACTAAGATTTCTGGTATATTTACAATGAAATGTAACACTTAAACACGTATTTTTTCATCGTATTTTTCACGGAGTTTCTTAACTGTGCTTGCACAATGGCGCATAAAGTTACTGCTCACGATGGGTAGCGATATATATATATCGATACTACGTTACTTTTGTATTTTCCGTCCAGATGTCGGAACTTGCTTAAAGCTCTTACCTTTTGATGCGAACAGATATGGGAAGATGGTAACCATACCACTTATACCACCGGCAACCATGAAGGAAAAGGTCAATTTCTTTCTTCCCAGTCGATCCACAAAGAAGACGGCAAAAAGAATGACGAAAATTTCGACGAGAGAACTCAGAACTAAATTCAAGTAAATATTACCAGCCAACACACCAATGTTTAAAGTCAGTCCGTAGTAAACAAATATTGTTGTTACCCTAGATAAAGAAGAAACAATAAACGCCAAAAAGTCAAAGAAACATCGCAAAAAAGACGTAACGAAATGAATATAACAAAATGTGTTTTAACTCCGGTGTGTAAAGATAAGTACTATATGCATACATGTTGCATCTATATTTATCAATAATGGAATTACTATTTTGTTATTTGAATCCGTGCAACAAAATATCTCATCTTTTCCTGACTGAATAATGTATCTGGGTAACCTAAGATATATTTAGAAACATTTACAGAATCAAAAGTTAATTTTTTTCAAGTCATCAAAAATCAGCTATGCTTTATAACCGATGAATAATTTGGAATAATTTTAGTGCTTTTTTCTTTTTTTCTTTTCTTTTGGCTATAATTTAGTGAGCCAGTTCAATGAGCACATAATTCTTATCCTAACCTATTACCTCAACATATCACCCCAAGTTTCCCACCACAACACACACAAATTTTGCCAAATTATGTTGAGAAAAGCTTCTACCTCCCTTCCCTGATCTTAAACTCTATAAGGCTCATGTAAGCTCATAGTTTCTGGTTAATAATATTGTAAGAAAATAATAATATTGTAAGAAAATAATAATATTGTAAGAAAATAATAATATTGTAAGAAAATAATAATATTGTAAGAAAATACTGAAACAAAAGATAAGTAACGAAATGGATTAATCACATGAGTAACGAGAATTGATGCTACATTAATAAAGGATACAAAAGTTTCGAGCAGCAATGAGCACAACTAGACGCTACTACTCACTTTGCGAAAATGTTTCTATGAACAGACGTTCTGAATATAATCAATGAACGAGTCTATATTTAAAAATTAATGTAGAGATAGATCAATCGTCTTTTTACGCAACACTTCCTTTTTTTATTTTACTAACACAGTGTGCTTTAGTAGTTATAATTGGATTTTGGTAATCAAAATATCGTACATCAGTTCTAGAAGTAAATCTCTTTGTTGGATTTTATTTCTTTGATATGTCTTGGTTCTACATGGTTTAAATGTTTTTATGTTGCCAACTCCGACCGCGTACCGTATACATCATCATACCATTTCACCATCTTCCTAAGTTTTATTTCCTGTCCCGATAAGACCTCCAGCTCAAGCTTTGAAAGATTTTATAGTTAATCTCATACTAAATCAATTGTGTATTTTTCTTCCAGGTAATAATTTATAAAAAAACGATTTTATTTTTCTGGCAAACTTAATTCTAATGGTGACATCCTCGATACAGTATTAGGGTTTGTAGATATCTATAAACTCTTAACACTATGGGATCTATATCTTTTCCTTCTCTGCCTCGTTTAATTTCTTTAACGCTCTTTTGAACGTATAAAAACTTTCAGTGTGACCATTTGATCTTGCGTGGTATGGCGGCGTTATTATATGTTTAACTAAATAGTATTTCCAAACATTTTTAGAGCCACTAGACGTAAATTAAGCGAATTGAGTAGAAAAACTGTAGACGACAATAGATTAATCCACACGATTCAATTATCACGCGTAATCATATTGCAAACTAAATCAAGGTTTATCAGTATTTACAGGTAGTAATATTGCATTTAGAGTACAAACTCAGTCTTACTTAAGAAAATTCTAAATATCCTGGTTTATTTTCTGGCCAATCATCAGAATGGATTTCATTCATGACATTCGATAGTGTCCAGCATAAAACTGATTTATAAATCTATTAGTAAGGGAGCAGGAATTACTACTCTTTTAGCATACATCGGGAAACATCACAGATGGAAAACACTTATCATTTACAGGACCACATGTTTCATTTTCTTCTATATTTTTATTGCACTTTTATCAACACTTTCAGAAAGTGGTCATCTTTCTTCAATTATAATTTAATTTCGTGCAAAGCCACGGATAGTTCTTGTATTAATACAAAACACTTTTTATATCATTTTCAGAAATTAAAAAAGCAATCATCATCTCTTCAAAAGATTACTTATGTTTTGGGAATTATCTAGACAAACAATCTGTATGTTTCAGTTTTGTTGATGATAATCGCCTCTTAAAATCATAATAATCGTTTCCGAACCTTTTAACCTATTGGTAGCATGTGTCCGAATACCTTCTTTAAAACGAAAAATAGTCAGTAAAAAAATAAATCTCCTAACATGTATCATTTTTTAAATATTTTGCGCACTTATTGGCCGTTCTCTTCATCAAAAGGAATTTCAATTTAGATCTGTTTTTAAGTACATTGGTGTAACTAAAATAAGCTGTACTACTTTTACTGGTCGGGTAGGGAAGCTTTTGCCGTAAGAATGTAACACTATCAATATCCGTCTGGATAAATTCTATCTTACTGCAGGACCCTCTGGATAATCACCAACTTAGTGCAGGGACAATGGAAGATGTAATGGTGTTTAAAAACCGCTCTTAAAATATGCAGGAGGAATTTCTTAAGGGGAAAGTGAACCATAGATTTGTGCCGGGAAAGCTATGTTTCTAAATCAAGCAAGATGTCCAAATTTAAGTGTATAGACCAGAGGTGTCTACTCCCTAGGATTCTATGATAAATTATACAGTCTTATCAAATTTAGTTTTGAAATATATGCAGTTAGTTTGAAATTGAATTGAATAATAGATTCCATGATCAACAAATGTATATCTTCAACATTAACTAGAGAATAAATTAACAGTCAACCAAAATAATGAATGTTGCTTTGAAATATTTACAGAACAAAAAATATTTTTGTTTTAGAAGTAGTAAACCACCAAAGAACAGATTTAAAAATACATTGTTAGTATCATATACAAATGAAAAGACCAGTACATATAGAGAGTACTTGGAGAAGTACGACAGAAAATAGCCTGTCATCACAGAGAACACGCAGAGTTATGCTATGACTGTTGACACTCACATTGATATGAGAAACCAAACAATGGCGTCGCCGATAGGATCCATGATTTCACAGGACAACCCTAAACACGTAGAGATATGGACGAGAACTCTTTTGGCATTTTCAAGAGTAAAGAAATTAAAAGACTAATGACTGCTGAAGAAGCAAACGAGATAACTGATGTATTTTCTGCTACAGTGGGATGCGAGACTGTGAAGAACATGTGTTATCCGAGCGAGGTAAAAGAAAAGACGTTTGAGCAAATCTTGAACTTCGTATAAAAGAACATAATACCAAAACGAAAAAAATATTGGAAATAGCAGAAAGAACCAAGTTTCTGAAAACAAGACAAGCACCAAAAGAGGTCAATTATGCAGTACTTACATAAATTGAAAGAACGAGTACAGTGTTGTGAATGTGAAAATTTGGAGCACATAAAATGACTACAGAAGGAGAATTAATTATTTTTAGATGAATTAAAGTCTTACAAGACCAAAACAAGAAGCGTAAATAACTAAAATGTCTGCAAAGCAGCAGAATAATTTTGGAAACTAGCGTCGGATTTTTGCAACAATTAGAGTTGCTTAGAAAATTTACTCAACCAAAAGAAGAATTCGAGGCTTATAAGACAAGTATTACCAAATCCATAATTAAATATAAATATTGAGGAAAAGTCATATGAGAGACAAATATAAATATCAGGCTTTGCAAACGTACGCTCAAATTGCAAAAAAAAAAAAAAAAATTCAGAACGTATGAAAATACGAAAAACAAACCAGAAGAGTAAAAACTGTTAAAACATTCTTCAAAGAAGCTGAAGTGGAAAAAAATAGAAAAAAATAAAAAATAAATGGCCAAGTATTGGATATGATATGACAGTAAAATTACGCAGAGAAAATAACAAATAACTGCTCCAAGAAATAAAAAAGAATTTGAATTTTTTACGGGGCTGATAAATTTTCATAGTAAATATATATCAAAATACATCGACATAATATAACCATTTTCAAAATTACGCAATTAAAAATGATTTTGAGCGGCCACAGAAGCAAACCATCGTTTGTGAAACACTAAAGAACATTTCGAGGAGCAAAACAAAATAAAAGTTTTTGATCTCCCCAAAAATATTGTTAACCACGGATGCAAGTGAGAAGGCAAGAAAAACCCTAATCAGATACATATCAAAATGGTTAACGTCAACAGAAACTACTTGAATATTGAAAAAGAAGCACCAGCAATAGGATAGCACAGAGAAAAAGTACGAAACTTTTCAAAAGGAAAAATTCTAATTAATATCGGACCACAAACGCATAATTAACGCGAAAAAAGTCACACCTTCAAGAATTTTAAGATGGGCAATAGAAATCAGAGCATTCGATTTTAACGTAGTATACGTAAAAGGAAACACAATTCCTCATGTATACTTTTTATCTAGATTGCAGGTCAAGAATGGAACAGAACAAAAAACAAGAAAATGCTGACGATAAAATACTACACTGGGTGGAAACGGAAGTTCTTCGTCTAAATTGAATCCAAATAGAAATAAAGCAAGACCCAGTATTAAGCAGAACAGTAGAGAGAATAAAATAACATACTGAGTAAATTTTCGATGGCAGAGCAGCTCTTTAATGAAACAAACTAACCATAGAAAATGGAATATGCAATGGAGATAGTAGCTCCACAAATACTGAGAAAGGACATACTAAAAAGAGAACATGATGACGTATATTGTAGCATAAAAGCAACGCAAAGAAGACTAATGTTTCAAGTGTGATGGCCAGGATATTCAAAAGATGTAGAGAAATACGTTAAGAGATGCACAAAAGAATAAAGAACTTCAAGCAAGCAAAATTTCACTCATGGCCAAAGGAAGCAGAGCTATTGGGAAGGGTCCATATAAATCACGCATATATCAGAGATAAGGAATTGTTCTTTGTATTAGTAGACTCATATTCACGATGGCTAGAAGTAAAAAACAGAAAATCCATCACAATAAAGCAAATACTAAGAACTATATTATCAAATAATGGAGTACCCCAGACAATATTCACTGACAATGCACCAGAATTTTGCGATAAGAACTTATGTATATGGTTAAAACAAATTGGATGCATCTTATACAAGACATCACTATATCACACACAATCTAATGGCGTCTGTAGAAAGAAGGGTACAAGCAGTAAAAATGGGATTGAAAACATTCTCACTACTTAATGAAAGCATAGAAGCATATTTACTAAATATGCTCCTCGGTTACAGATTTATTCTATATGTGGGAAGAAAATTAAGACCTTTGGCATTAATAGGAAGACAAATCAGAGCCCCCATAACTACGTCCTTTGCAACGAAAGAAAAGAAAAGTATAAAAAGCCAAATCCAGAAGAAGCAAATTTTCTGATGCAAAAAATGTCACAATACAGCTATATTGGAAAAGAAGGGACAAAAAGTACTGGCACATGCAGATCAATTCAGAAGCAAAGACAATCTGGAAAATGTAGAAAAAGAAGGTCAAGAACAAGAAGAGGCAGAAAGTTATAAAAGTGAAACAGAGTAGATATTGGAATAAGGTGAGAATGAGGAGATGGACGAAGATAAGGAGAAAATTGAAAAGAGACTGAGATCACTATTGAAGAGAAAACAAAAGAGATGTAGAATCTAGTTAAATTAACTACTGAAACCTCACAAATCGTATATGGAAAATAAGGAAGACACACGCACATTAATGCAAAATCGTTGTGTCATTAAATAGGACCTTCATTTACTTCAAAGGGAAATTATTTTGAACAATTTATCTACATTATGATATAGGCTTACGGCCTATCACGTTGAATACACCGGTTTTCGCTTGATCACCAAAGTTAAGCAAGGTTGAGCCTGGTCAGTACTTACATGGGTGATCGCTTGGGAATACCAGGTGTTGTAAGCGTATAGTGACGGATGTGCATTGTGGTGCAGTGGATAACGGCTCGGAAAGAGAAATTGGTGAGCCGAGTTCGAATTCCAGTTGAATACCCTGCATTCACTTAAGCACTGGTACCCTTGGAAAAGATATTAATCCGTCCCTTCCCTCCAGTTATAACAAGGGTAAGACTTGGGGACCCTGCCCTTAAAAAAACAGATTCCAATGAATCTTGATACTCGAAAAGAAAAATGTATAACTAGACACAAAACTTATATAAAAACAACAATAAATTTTTGAAAAGAAACCAGTAATAAATAAATAAAATTTAGTTGGCATTAAATGACCCGTTAAGGTTGATATGCCACCAAACCAACCAACCAACATTATGATATAATAGCATCACAGTGCAATAGTAAATATTTTGATAAACATTTTAAATGAAATATATTTTGTCTTATATTTTGTGTCCAGTAGTAGTATGTTGTTATATACACTTTTGTTTTTTTGTTTTGAATAATTATAGCTTAATGAATCTTGTGAGGTCATATTCATTGATTAACCTTTTTTTAAACATTTACAAGGTGTACTGTTCCATTTATTGAATAAAGAATTGAATTGCACATTTTGATTGTGGTTGTTTTAGCGGTATATCAACCTCTATGGGTAATTTAATGTTGAAATCTAAATGTTTCGTACGCAATTTAGTGATTTTACAGTGGGGAGACAATAATGTCTTTAGTGATATAACTCTTACTAATTAACACAGAGAGGTGCGGGGGGAAGAAGAAATGAATTCATTCGTTTTCCAAGGTTATTGCGCATTCAATTCGAATTAGAACTTGGTTCTCTGATTAAAAATGATACACCAGCCACACATTCATACTTACAGCAGTTGGCATTACCAAGCGGTCACGCATCTCGGTATGGACAAGACTTGACGTTGCTTACCTTCGGTAATTGTCCAGGAACCGATTTTTTTATGTGATATGGCCATAAACCGGATTTAAAATATTCTTATAAAAATAAGTAACGGAGTAAACAAATAATACAAATGTATTTTTAATCGTTATTTTAGCGGATACACATATTTGCGTCGATATTCTGTTTATTTATTAAAAGATTTTTCTAAAGAAATAATGACTTTTTAATTTATTAATCTGACATAGCTATTACTTAAAATTTTATTTTAAGTGGATACTGTTATTTAAGTAGATGCTCCGTTTATTTATTAAAATTTTATTTAGGATCGTCATATGAAAATAAATTATGTCTAAAGTTATAAAATCTGTTGGATTAATAAATAAAAAATCCATTGCTTGTTTAGAAAACCGTTTTTTTATATTTAGACACGAAACTGCAGATATGAAAATTTCGAGAGTCTGACGAGAAGGATTTCGTTTAAAGGCATTATTCAAGCTAACATGATTGGCTAGATTTTAGCTCCGTCGGATAAGACACGTCGGATCTAACGACAATCCGCTCTGCTCGAAGTGATGGAGGTTCGAATCCTGTCGGAGAGGGCGTCATTTCTTTAATAAGATTTCTCAAAATTCATACCGATGGATAAAAATAAATTATTTTTTCACAACCCTATACATTTTAACATCTTAATGCACCCCAACGGTACCACACACAATTTTGCCCACTTCTATATGATTCAAAACAAACACATAAATTATATTCACTAAATCGCAAAAATGTAATTCTTACCAGATTGTCATCAAAATTAATGTGTTTTTCAGAAGGACTTGAACAGTGAAAATTTTCCATACTTTGACGCTTCTGACATTACGCTCAGATATTTCTATTTCATGTTCCGATTCATAACGATAGTTACTCTTGTTTATTTCCGCCATTTTATTTAAGATTTTTCCAGCTTGTTTTTCCTTTCTTGCATGCATCAGCCAACGTGGCGATTCGGGCATAACCCTAAAACAATAAAAATAAAGTGATACTTTTTTATCATTTCATCCCAAGCTAGGAAGGACATCACTAGTGTGCAAGGGGTCACTGTAAAGAGAAGACTGGGTACATGAACATTGGGAAAATAATAAAAGATAACCGAGATTTAAGGTGATAGAATATGGAAACTGACGTCACACTGAAATTTTTGGAGATTGTAGCTATCAGGAAAGCAAGTACATTGAATGGAGTTCCACCGGTGGAAAGTGCGATAAAAGAAATTGTAAGAGTAGAAGTGGCGGTTACATTTAACTATTTCAACGTCAAAATAGTGGGACCTAAAAACCAATCTAGTAGCAAGTTTAAATCCACGTGGTCGGAGCATCAGGGGTAAATGATCAGCAGAGCAGTTTTAATGAAAATATTTGGAGAAAAGGCATAGGAAATCCACGTCTCGTCAGTGAGAAAGTTGAGATGCAAAGTCAGGACTGATTATATTGCAAATTTCTCTTTGTATTTCGAGATGAATTCCAGGATAACTAGGCTAGATATGGCACAGGCGAATGGTAGATTTACAAATTTGCAAAAATAAGAAAGCGGATATACATTTAAGGAGATAGAAGAGGAATCAAGAAAAAGTAGATAATTAGTTTTGAAGATCAAATGAATCTATCTATCTATCTATCTATCTATCTATCTATCTATCTATCTATCTTTGAAGGATAATATATATATATATATATATATATATATATATATATATATATATATATATATAATCTTACGTCGGTAGATTGACTTGGAGTTTCTTGCATTACGCAATTATCAGGTACATATTACAAACTAACCGTTTAAGAGATTTGAATTTAAGTTCACTCAATGTTCGAAGAAGTTAAATCTTACAATGAGGTAATAAGGTAATAATATTTTAATATTTATACGGGTTGTGTGCGAAATTAATTAAACATACATTAATTCTTCTTTCCTTGGGTGCCATGGGAGTCCTTAGACGACCATCCCTTTACGATTCATGATTCACTTCACAGAAGAATACTAGGAGCATATTTATTTCTACAGTATACTCTTTGTCAACCAAGTCCATAGGAACACGTCTATCCAGCTATCTAACTCATAGTTGGAGAGTGAAGAGACGGAAATATACCTTATATAAACGTTTTTGCATGTAATTGAATATAGCAAAATAGGCGCCCTGTTTTCTTATTCGTTATCTATCCCACCATAGGCACACTCAAACTTTAAGTATCTGCTATTTTCAAACGACCATTCCTTAAGGTGCTAACAAGTTTAAACGTTGTTTAACTTCGGTGATTGAACAATAATCGGTGTTTCAAATTAATATATCCTCAAACGAGTACTTCTAATGTTTATATTAATAATATATTAAAAAAATAAAACAAGTAGATTAGGCAACTTGTTATTTTTTACGAACTTTTTACAATAGAAAATAATAACGAAGTGAATGATCAACATCTCCATATACTCACGATTGCTATTGTTCTTAGTCGTCTCACTTTCGTATGATCATCTGAAGTTCGAACATATATGAACACAACGAATGATACTGATGTGAGGTGAAATTTGGATTAGAAAAGCAAAAATGTATCTTATGAAACATTTGTATAATATTGCTAGCGTTTTAGTGCAGTGAATATCGGCTTGAAACGAGGAATAGAAGAAAATTTGTTGCATTCACTTACGAGCAAATAACCAGCTATGAGTTGAACAGCAGGACAGATTGGGTTCTGTCTTTGGGTAGGAACTAGTCTACCGCAAAAGTAATGGTAACCTACTGCGGGAAAATCTTCTTCCCATTCCGTCATGTCTCCAAAGAGACATGATCGGTCAAGCGTGTATCACGTATGACACTTCTTCTTCTTCTTCTTCATCTTCTTCTTCTTCTATGGGTCCTGTTCCTTGAAGACGTATGCGATCGTGGCTTTCTACGTCTTCCTATACCTGGTGGTTCTGAGCACGCTTTTCCTTTTACCACAGCAAAGTCCCACTCTGCCATCCACCTGGTCAAGCCATTCAGATATAGTATCCACTGCTTTCCCCGTTTCTTTTCCCCTCTATCTGACCTGTGGGTATCAGATTTTCCAAGACTTCCTTCCTCATTACATGTCCTAAGAACTTCAGCTGTCATTTCCTGATGCTCAGCATTAATTTTCTTTTATTTTCTGTCCTTTCTAAAACTTCATTATTACTCACATGCTTGTTCTATGATATTCGCAGCATCCTTATGTAGAACCACATTTCAGTTGCTTCAAGTTTTGCCTTCATCTTTGATGATATTGTCCAGCATTCACTGTCATATTGAAGGACAGACATCTCATAGCAATCCAGTACCCTCTGCTTTGTAACTGATGATATTGCTTCTCATAGCGTTAATTTCTACAATTTTATGACTCGATTTGAATGAATGTATGAAAAGTTAGAGGTCGGTATCTGAATCCAAGTTAAGATCACTAGTCTTATTTATGATGATTTTTATGCAGATAATCTTTTCTTCAGTTGCAATATTTGAGTTACAAAAACTCCTTTATTGCCATTTTTAATTAACAAATAGTTGCCTTATTTTTAATCTGATTTAATTTTCTAGTGAACGTTGTAAATTATAAATAATTTTAATAAGATACTTACCACATCGTTAATAAAGCTAATGGTATTAATGGCGCTGAGATAAGAATAATTAGCACTTTCCAGTCCCTTATGAAGTATGCGATTAGAGAAATTAAAATAAAAGAAAAAGGAAAAACTATTTGTAGTGCCAATGCCGGTCGGGATCGATACTTCATGGATGTAATTTCTGTTACTGAAAGATAGAGAAAAGAATGAGTTAGGAAAACAGATATATACAGATTTCTGTGGAGGAGGAATCCCCAGTTTCAAGTTTTGTATGATTATTTCAAAAATAAAAAAAAAATTCTATTTTCGCAGGCTGTCCCACACTTTTGCAAAACCAACCCAAGACGAGTAAATAAATGTGATCTGATTTTTTCATAGTCATCGAATTCTATTTTTGCAGGTTGAAAAACCTAACCAAGATGAGTAAATGCATGTGATTTCATCATTTCATTTTAGAGCTAATTTTATTTTCCCAGAGTGTCTCACACCTTTGCAAATCCTAATCATGACAAGTAAATACACGTGCTCTGAGACATGACTGAAATAATAATCTATTTCTTGCTTGAGTAAAAGGTCGGGCATGTAACACTCTTTCTGCATATGACAAAAATGTAATCCTAAGTTTAATACGATGGAGTGAAAGAAATTATTATTAGTGGTATTGGTGATTTTGCAGTTTATTGTCAATCGCAATATAAGTCGAGTTTAACAGAAGACTTATTGTACAAACTTGTAAAATCTGAAAAACAAAAAATATAGTTGAAAATTAAAAAGAATAGAAAGGAAAACTATATTTTTGCATTGTTTATTCAAAAGTTTTAGGCCGGTGGAAGTGAAAAATAGCGGAAGTCAAAACAAGATTGTCAAAAATATTTTGATGAGTTTAAGAAGGTTTAAGCTTTAACTATGGGAATAAAAACGAATAAGAGATCTCACTGAAATTGGGGTTTCAAAGCTAAAAGCTAGTCTTACTGACGTAATCAGTTGAACCAAGTATAAGAAGATGAAGAGAAATTACGTCAGAGGAAATGTTGTCACATCTTTGGTTAAACCAAACCCTCACCTCGAAATGTGGAGGTGGAAGTAATCTCATTGGTCAAAGATTTGATTTGCATAGATACCCCGGGTCCATCACACATCTCCCAAGAGAATTTGGAACAGGCATAAAAATCATCATCATAACTGGCCTCCGGATCCGGGGTTAGACCAGCCAGCCAGCCAGCCAGCCAGCCGGACGACAGTGTCACAGAGCACATTAGAAATCAATAATTTTGAATTCTGCATTTTGTTACGCTATTCCCACTTGCGATTGTCATATCGCACGATCAATCATCATATATATCTCTGCAAAGCTCTAACGTTAGTATAAAAGATATGGTTCTTTTTATAGACATAATTTAAGACATTATGGATTAGCTCAAACAAAAATGCATTCGTCGAAGTAAAAAATTATAGTTGAAACAAATTTAACAACGATTCGGCAGTAAATTTACATATGATAAAATATCTAAAAATATCTATAACGAATATCTACATGAATGAATTTTGGATCTGATTCGATTTAATGTAAACTTACTGGTACGTAATTTCCTTTTCGTTTCCATTCTTTCCAAAACTTCATCATGCTCGATCCATGATATCCGCAGCATCCTTCTGTAGAACAACATTTCAGTTGCTTCAAGTTTTTCCTTCATCTTCGATGAGACTTTCCAGCATCCACAGCCATATTGAAGAATTGATATCATATAGCAATCCAATACTCTATTTGTTTCTAGTGAAAAATTCCTGACTCTTAATATTCTACTCAGCTTCTGGAATGCGTCCTTCCCCATACTAATTCGCCTTCGGATCTCTGTGTCGCATTTTCCGTCTTAAATTAGAACACTTTCCAGATATTTAAATTTTTGGCATATTGGGCTGCTCTTTTTGCTGATGACCATGAATTCGGTAGAGATTCTTGATTACTCTTATGTCTTTCCCAAATATGTCGCGGTTGCTGAGCATTTTTATCAGTTCTTTGTGGCGTATTTTGTCGAACGCCTTTGCATAATCGATAAAACATAGGTACACGTCCTTTCTCATTTGTATTGCTCTTTCAAATAGCATCAGAATCATAAATATGGTATTCCTTGTTCTAGTAATTACTTTTACTTAAAAGCAAAAATAGAAATCCTGCATGAAGAAATTATATATTGGGTTGAAACTGACATATTATCTCTACAAATATTGGAATTGAAGTCCCTACAAGATCCAATATTAAGCAAGGTTGGTGAAATAATAATAAGAAACATGTGGCGTAATTGTTTCAAAGCTGTAATACTTTATAGAAAAATAAACATAAATTAAGGACGCAAAACGGTGTTACATGCAATGGAGATGTAAATAGAACACCAGAAGCAGTCAATCAGTTAAGTGCCATACGTGATACACTTTTGGGCGGGGCAAGGAATTTTTCTGCAGTAGGTTACCATTAATACCTGCAGCTACAGAACTCAACCCGTTCTGCTCTTTAATCAATAAGTGGAGGGAGAACAGACAGAATAATATCATCCTCAAGGGTATTTGAAACGTATTCAACTGGAATTCGAACGAGACTCTCCGATTTCTCGTTCCGCAACATAAATAATACATATTTTAAAAATTGTACATGAGGATGTGCATTGTGGGATAACAGCTACCCAGAGGGCATTAAAACCGGTGGCAAGGTGGCCAGGGTTTTATCGCAATATAGAAAGATATATAAACACATGATCCAAATGAGCAGAAATAAGAATTTTCGCTAAACGAGAATACACCCATTAATTACATTAAAGACATGGGACTATTTGTAAGTTTAGTAAACTTCTTTTCGAAATGGTCTGAAGTCATTAAACTTAATAATAGAAAAAAAAACGACTGGAATAAAACAAATAATAGGAATTATATTTTCTAGAAATGGGGTCAGTAAAACATTGGTATCAAACACCATACCAGAATTTTGTGATCAAGATCTATGTAACTGGTCAAAGTGGATGACCCACAATATAATGGACTGGTTAAAAGAATTGTGTAGGCAGTAAAAATGGAACTAAATGCATTACTCTAAACAGAGATACTATAGACGCTTACTTACCAAAGTTACTCCTTAGTTATAGGAAGAATCCACAGGCAGATAGATTGAAAAACCCTACTGCGTTAATGAGTATACGAATAAGATCTCCATTCACAATATCTTAATCGACAAATGAAAGGTTGATGTATAATAAAGATAAAGTGCCAAGTCTTAAGAAAGTTAATTTCATCATGCAAAGTGAACATAACAAGGCCATTTTATCAAAGAAAGGAAAACTCTATTGGTCTATTCGACGAATTAAAACACAGAATTGAATACGTTGTGATAGAAACTTTGACAGAGAAGAAAGAATGAGCTCTTAAGATCATGATAATGCATTACAGCCTGTGGATAATAGTGTAAGTGTCTTGGACATAGAAAAATTAAGTGAGACCTAATCTGCATTAAAAGGAAGAGGGCATAAAACTTAAGGTGGAGAGGAAGAAAGAAGTTGGAGAAGAAGTCCGAGAAAACTGAAGACATTAAATCTTTTCAGTTGAACGAGGTTAAGTGGATTGGAAAATAGGATTGTAAAGTAGACGAGATATTTAATGCATAGTAATCTAAGAGACAAACAAAGTTAACTACTTATCACGTGTTTTTATAACAACATAACACAAGAAAACATGACAGTATTAATAATAATAATAATAATAATAATAATAATAATAATAATAATTGCACTTTAGTCTGCGTCATTTTGCTCTTTTTAAAAATGGGGGAAAAAAAAAGAAAAATGTGCGTATGTAAATGGACGCATCTTTAAAACAACTCCAACGATATATAAATGACTAAATAGTTAAAGGATCTTACCAAATACAAGGAGCGAACTATAACTTCCCGATCCTCCGACGGCTGATAAAAATCGGAGGAATAGAAATAAATAAATGCTTGTTACTTGTGAACTGGCTATTGAACAGATTCCTTGAAGAAGAACACCACAAACCATTGTTGTTTTCCGTCCAAACCTGAAAATATAAACAAAAAACTTCAGTCATATTTACTTTATTAACAAAGTTACACTTCTGAGGTGTCTAAGATGTCTTGCAGATTAATTGATTCGACTCATAAAACCAACTGTAACTACATCTTAGCTAACTGCAGTAATATTATTTCAAGTGAGAATAAAAAAGTATACATGTCAGAGTAATAACAGTCATAAACTTGGAACTAGGTAAATAACTTTTGTTTGTTGATATATACACAAATTAAGTACGAGATTAAACCAAAAACTGTTTCATGAAATAAGACCAAAATTGATTTTCTTTGAAACCAAAATGACACTCCATTTATGCCAAAAATCCGAAAGTTATATTCATAAGTCTACATAATGTTTAAGGTGCTTTACATATACACAAGAATTGCTTGATCCAAATCAGAAAAACCGATCTGTATGTTTCAAATGAACATAGAAAAGTCTATAAAATGGTGGATTTAGTTGTTCCCGTGAATCATAGAAAAGCAAGAATATAAACAAAAGTCGTAAATACTTATTAAAACAAAAAAGGTAGAAAAACATTAAATGATGCATTTATAGAGAAAGACACGATAATTATAAGGGCATCATAAGTGAAGGCAGTAAGTTTTTTCTAAGAGACTATAAACGCATACATAAGAGAATAAGAACGGTTATACACTGGGAACAATGTAAACGGCTTTTGTATGATCATATAAATAAATACTGAAAGCAAAAGACGTTAAAGGATATAAAAGTAAAATAGCCTGGTTCTTTTTGGTCAGGCAGACACTAGACGCCACATTTAATCAAGTTAACCAAACCTGATATTAGCGCCAAACGTTTCTATTGACAACAAAATGAAAACAAAATAATCGAGAAATAATAATGACAGAGACCTACCCGAAACTAAGTAAGCTGCGAATAAGTTGCTTAAAACCATGTTAAAAATTATGTGAAACTTACTGAAATCAAAACTGGAAGAATTATAGTTCCGAAGAAGAAATTAGTTTAACCGTAGAAACATTGGAATCTACGTGGACAATATGGAAAATGGTTGATCATGTGATATCTGAAATAATTATGAGGTATCTCGTTCGAACTTAGAAATGTATAATGAAATATATCCAATGCAGTTAACGAGAAGAATTACTGTATTTGGGAAGTTGCAAAATAATGATACTTCCGATGCTTAGAGGCACTTTCAATTTACATAGTAGTGTATTTAGGAGTGTATATAGATATAAAATTCAAAAATAATGAGTAAAATACATGGTAACCAATAAACACACTCACATACGCATAAATATACGCACATATCTATATCTATCTATATTTATAAATCTTTAATTTTGGTCTACAATATAAAGAAAAATAACGACACTAGAAACAGCATTCAGAGGAACCCGAACAGCAGTGTGATCACTAAAATGTGTAATCGGTATATAATTAAAGCATTATAGACTAAATACTGTAAACATCAACATCCAGATATACGGTAGTTCCTGAGAAAAAGGTCGTTCTCAAGATCATCTGAACATTTCTCCATTACAATTTGTGGCTACAACCACAAACCAGGATGACATGACACCACCCCATGAAGTTAATAAAAACCAGGTAAAATTTGCAGGTTCTCATGCACTTCAAGCATAATGGGATCACTCTAAAAATAAGATCTTTACAATGGTTGCTGTTTTAATTCATCGAAGCCTTTGATGCCAAGTACACATTCAAGCTCAGTAAATGGGTTTACAAATCGTGGCCTGCGACGGAACAATAATCACCCAATTGTAACACAAGGATTATATTCGGTGCTATTTACGAGAACAATAAAGTGTTTGACATTTGAGATGACATGCTATCACGAAATTTTCAGCAGTAATCACGTGAAATCTGGAGCAAATGTGAAAATGAATAATGTATGATATCTAATGCAGTTATAGATTAGAAGTATTTGCACATTTGCAAATAATGATTCCACACTCTTCAAATGATTGCATTTAATTTAAGTTTATGCAAGCGTACTTTGATACAAACTTAATAATTACTAAAAAGCATAGTTTTAAATATATATATATATATATATATATATATATATATATATATATATATATATATATAGTGGAACTCAGCTTGCTCTAAAACTTGAATTAAAATGTACTCCTAATTACTACACAAAATATTGTCAAATTCAATGCAGAATACAAATTGTATTATCATCTCGTGAAACACACTGTCCCTGACCTATATTGTAAAAAATAATTTAGTAGAATGACAAATGGTACAAAAAAGATTTGCTCCATACACGAATCAACCCAAAATGTATCACCAATATATTTTATTCATCTTGGCCTAAAATATCTGCAACAGTATCTTTGAGTGAGATCATCAAGAAGCGGAATCGGAACTTAATGCATTATAGTCGTTTACATTCGTAAAGTCCATGTACCAAGGAGGAAATTTCATCAAAACTCTTACCATGAAAGTATTTATAAAGAACAAAAACAAAACAAAATACATAAAAAAAAACACAAGTAAGTTTTTTTACAGCAGTGAGAGAGTTAATATAGTAAGAAAAATTCTGGCGATAAAAATTGTCTAGAACAAAATAATGAACCAATATTTCTAGCTACATTACTTGCAATTGACTCAATGTAATCTTTCCATTTCGTTTTAGCAGAAAACATTAGTCAAAAAAGGGTAATGAATCACTAACTGTTAATTTGAACTTATCGAGCTGGGCATATTTACCATTAAAACAGGAGGAAGTTTAATTTTTAATCGTATCACCCCGAGCAAGGCGGTAATGCCACTTATATGCAGGGGGCTACATAAGAGTAAAAAGACTAAGTAGAAGAGAGTGAAGAGGAAGACGAACCAGTTAGAAAGGAGCAAGAGAAGGATGGGAATACAGGTGTGATGACAATTGCACAGGTGGAGAGAAAGGAAAGGATATACGGGGTGGTGAAAGAACTAGAGTCAAGTGATTAATAGATGAGGATTGACATTGCATTTAAATACCTGGAGGTTGTAGCCGTCAGGAAAGCAAGAATATGGAAGCGAGTTCCACAGGCGAGAAGTGCGTGAGAAGAAGTTGAGGGAGTAGAATTGTCGTCTGCATTTGGTTAATCTAACTGTGAATGGGTGGGACCCAGTTGTCAATCTGGTTGCACGAGTAAACACCTGTTGCAGAGGCACCAGTGACTTATGTAATCAGCACTGTTACCGAATCGACAACTGGTGAAATCGGGAAGTTTAGCTTAGTTACCAACATCATCATAAATGCAAAAATTCTAGTAGAGCGGGCGTTCAAGACAACTTTCGTTTTACGATTTGATAAGAAAGTTAAATTAGATCAAAGATTTGTCACGAAATATAACCTTTTAACTTATGAAAAAAACATTATTTCAAAGTCTGGTGCTGTTTTTCTTATTTTCCATGTTATTGTTGGTGTTTTTAAATATGTATTAAGATGATTATATACTATGCATATTTTTGTTCATAAATTATATTTTACGTAAGTAGCTTTACTTTTCCTAGATGCTTTCAGTTAGTCCCATTTATTTCTGGTTTCCTTTGCATCGTAGGTATATTTTAAGCTTTTATTCAGTTGCCATTTAGTGGGCATTTAGATTTTATTTACCAGTTACATATGGAAACTGTTGGAGGATGTAATGCACTGGGATATTTTTTTGTTATAGGATCTCACTGGAAACAAAGAAAATATATCTTTGTATCTTTGGGCTATGCTTGACTACACTTTGTAAATACAAAGATAGTTCTGCAGACCCATTGTCTGTGGCAAGCCAGATTATTACTGACTGGCCCACACTGCCAATGTAACACTTATATACACATATATATATATATATATATATATATATATATATATATATATATATATATCATAATCGTTTAACCCAAAGCAAAGCAATACTGCCACTGGTGCGCAAGTGGTTACAGAGAGACAGAGAGAGACAGATATATATATAGAGAGAGAGAGGAAGAGAGAAAAGAAAAAAGCGGTATAGAGGATGAGGAAGAAAGGGTAAGGGAGACGTGGAAGTCAAGAAGATAGAAGATTGCAATTGACGTTTTATTTAAACCATTGAAGATCGTAGCTATCAAGGAAGCAAGCATGGCAAGGTGAGTTCCACAAGCGGGAAGTGTGAGAAAAGGAAATACTAGAGAAGAAGTGGCGGTTACATTTGCTTATTTTGACGGTAAAATGGTGGGACATAATTGCCAATCTAGTTGCACGATTAAATTTGTGATGGCAAGTTATTAAAACAGAAGCCATGAAAATTTTTATATAAAAACAGAGAGAAGCCACATCTCGTCAATGAGAGAGTGAGTGAAGGCGATCTGCCAGATCGGGACTGATTACATTGCAGGTCCTTCTCTAGATTTTATCCAGAACCCCCAGATAAATAGTAGGAGCACCCGACTATATATCAATGCATGGACGAATGGTAGATTTATAAATGTGCAAGATGGATTCTGACAAGAAAACTTCCTGGCTCTGCACAGCTACCCAACCATTTTAGCAGTAGATATAGCTATTGATTCGATGTATTCGTTACCCCTGGGATCGACTGAGAGGGTAAGGCCGAGGAGGTGTCGTGTATTGCTTTCAGGGAGATCAGTGTGATCCATACTGATGTAAGGTAGGAAACATTTTTTATGGTGGTTAAAGGAGAGCAGCTTAATTTGGAAGCATTAAAATTTACAAGACATTTTTTACTGCAATCCATCACAGGTTAGAGGTCCTTTCCAAGAGCGGAAGTGAGGTTTACTTTGTCGCCCTGGCAGATTTAGTACTGAGGTGGAAGTAAATGGCAGTGTCATCTCCATAGATGCCTACATGGAAACTGATTAGACCAGGAAGATCATTGATGAATATCGATAAAAGTGTAGGACCTAGGATAGAGCATTGAGGGACACCCGCGTTCACATGAAAGGAATGGAAACGTGCCCATTCTGAACGAACGTCATTTTACAATTTTGCATAATCGACTGGATTAAAGCAAACAATTTTTCCAGTTATACCATAGCTCTGTATCTTACACAGAAGATTGGCATACCAAACTTTGTCAAACGCTTTCGAGATATCTATGGCAACAGCCTGAGCTTTGCCGTTCTTATCAAGAACCTGATATCTGTATTCGGTGATGGTCGTTAGCACATCATCTGTAGACCTGGCTAAGCAGAAGCCATACTGCAATTAGATAATAAGTCGTTGGATGTGATATGTTGAATCATTTCAGCATTGATAATTGCCTCAAATACTTTGCCTAAAATATAGAACAATAATAAATCTGAAACAGTATTTCTTTGTTAATTGTGCATATAAATCGTTATTGTTGCTCTAATTCTTAATTTAATAAAGTTTAATAAATATTTAGTAAGTATTTTTGGAGTGGGGAAATCAGAGAAACATTTAAATACAAACGAAATTTTTAAAAAATTGTTCATTTACTTATCTGAAATCCATCCGCCAAACAAATACATGGTAAAAGCTCCTGCAAAAAAGGTTGTCTTCACGTGACTAGTAAAAGTTTTACGATCGCATACCAGGTTCATCTGTTTATAAAGAAAAGTTTTACAAATATATTGTAGTGAACAAATTCAAATCTGACTCATTGTAAGAAATATACAGATTTTCTTGAATTTACAAACTTTGCTTAACACCAACAAAATTTCACATCTCGATAAGGTAAGAATCACATCCGGAAATGAATTATCAATCGAAATAAAAGGTGAGCAAGTTTGACCCTCGTCAGAAAGAAATGAGATGAGCGTAGTTATCACGTACCCTTGACAAACGTCAAGCGATCGTATTGTTATTGCCTCTCTCTTTTTCTCTTACCTCCTCTTCTTCATCGTTCACTTTTCACATCCTGCCTACGTACACATAAAATCACTCTAGTAGCAAGGACTACTACGAAATCTACCCTTATCTTCTTCATAATGTTTCTAATTGAACATTAACTTTTACAAATTCTTTTTTTTCCTATCAATAAATTTCTATTTTAACATGCAAAATGTATACTTTATTCTTCTACAAATCCACACATTCTAATCTCCAACCAACCTGCTGCAAGTCTGATGATTACGAGTAAGTTGTAAGCTGTAGAGAGTTTGGTTATGTATGACAAAAGGCCGATTCTATAAACATTAATCATCTCCCTAGAGCTTCAATATAATAATTGTTATTTATTTAGCTCAGTTATTTGCTTACATAAAACGCTTATTGAATAGATATTTATTCTTTTTTTGATATCTTTTAGTATTTAGCAGTGTTTTAGATATATTTGCTTAAAATACCATAAAATACTCCTGCTATCCAATTTAGAATTTAATGTATCAAAAACAATATTCGCGTTTTTGACTTTCCTACTTCATCGTTTTAAATATTTAAAGTTACTACGATGTACGGTGATAAATACCGTAATTTACGCTCAAGTAAAATGCAAAGTTATTGGCGCAGAACGAGTTGTTGCGGGCGTAATTAATGACGATAATGGAGTTTAGCAAATTCATTTGTTAAATTAGGTCACATAAAAAATGCGATTCGTTTCAGTGATTTTATTTAAACACTTTTAATCAATATTAACATCTGCCAAATTCCAATTATTTTCCTGTTCAATTCAAGCACTACTGCTAATTATTATTAAGATTTTAAATACAATATATACAAACATGTGTAAAAATTTCAAGCCAAATCAAATTCTGATGTCAGGTTATATAAATCCAGACGGTTGTGTGTTCTAGCTTTATGTAAAATAAACAATATTTTCTGCATGTGTGAGTGATTGCATCGTTAACCGTTCGGTATAAGAAATGAGATTTCCGTTCGAGTTTCTGACGTGTTTGCTAGATTTAGTTACGCATAAATACCCATTGAAATGTATTAATCCATCTCCTCGATCCAGCTATGGGCAAAATTTTAGGTCTTCTGTCTGGAAAAATTAGTGTTATTAACAAATAATATTCACTCACAGAAACAAATGTTATTCTTACATCCATAATATTTTTCGTCTTAAAATTTATAGAATTCATAAAGAAATCAGTCTATTACCATTTGTGAACCTTGTGGAGCAATCTGGTACTTAAGAAAGCTAACAATCATTTATAAAAAAAACTGCTTGTTATCGTGGCTGAAAAATAACGTTAATAAAATGTAACAGATAGCAAAACCCCAAAAGTGTGAGAAAAAGAGATGTATTGTTTTCAAGTTGAGATAAATATTATGACTCAACAAATCTTCTTCACGTGGAATATTCATGCATTATAATACTACTGACTGAATTTCTTGCTAAATTACTATTATGCCATATTGTCAAGCTTTAGAAAAAGTGTAACCATTAGGTGCGAGCTAGAATGATGTTGAGAGTTTACGCCTCCTTTGATATTCTGTGTTCTTGTACTTGATCTTTAGTGAGATAGTCTTAATTTGTACTTATAATGGATTGAAATATCCAGCATTTTGATTTAACTGTTTATGTAATTGTCGCTGGAGATTAAAGCGCCAGAATTTGGTTCCTTTTTTAAGGCATACAATTATTTGTATTCAGTAAATTGGCACAATATTATCCTCTTAGACCTCAGTTATTCTCTTTTGACTTTGAATCAAAGTAAACAAAGCCGGTTAAAACAGAAAATCAGTATATTATGGGGCCCAAAAGTTATTACGTTTCACCAAAATGAATTATGAATGAAACAAAGAAGGCAGCATTAAGTTTAAATTGCAGAAAACTGCATTTAGAATTAGTATTTCATCTTTTCTATCCTGCGCTCACTCAGTCATAGTTACTTTTAGATTTAATCCCATGGAAGATTACAGCTATAATAATGAAATTTGAACGGTTAGTACAACTAGTGATGCATTTAAAATTATATGGGCAATGTATGAAGTAATGAAGACTGATATGTTTCAGCTGGGTTTAATTGTGATTGTCACATATCCGACAATCGTCACTTTTCATTTATTTTAGCAAAAACCAAACATAATAAAACTCTAGACATAAAAAAGCACCAAACATAATAGATTCCCAAACATATGACACTCGATTTATGCATTACCGTTTTTTTATTATTGAGAACTGATAAAAAAGGTATTAAAATACTATTCTTGGACATAAATAGTTTAATAAATAAATATATTTTAAGATTTCTTGTTGTCAATTATCTAGACAAAAAGTATAAATTTGGATATGTGCAACCTATTTTAGTGAATTTCTGTGGCAAGAGTAAATGAAAGAGATGCTCAGAAATGTATTTTTTCGAAATGAGTAATTTCAGTTAGTCACCATTGTGTTCATTTAAATTTTATTCAAATTTTACTCATAGATGTTTATTTATGAATATATCAGTAATAAAATGTTTTCAAATTTCTTTCTTTATATTATGGTAAACAATGAATGAGAAATCAGAGAGCCGAGTTTGAATTCCAGTTGAATTCATCGCATTCACTCACGCGCAAATACCCTTGGGAAAGATATGAACCCATATCTTCCCCCACCAGTTATGGGTTGAATAGAAGGACAGACTGGATTATAAAGATTTGGTTGGCAACCCGTCTACCGCAGACAGAAATTATCCCAATCTATTGTGGAAAAATCTTCTACCTAGTCAGTCATGGCTCGAAAGAGATATGATCACCGAAGCGTGTATCACGTATGGCAATTAGCTGACTGGCTGAAATATTAAATAATGTATTGTAGTTATTTCACATGTATTACAAACTTTTAAATATAAAACTGATTTTATAAATAACAAAATATTAAAAAATCAACTTTTTGTTGTCAGTTCTCAAAAAATACAAAATGTATGAATCAAGTTTTGTATGTGTCATGTTGGCATCACCCATTACAACGGAGGGAACTCTGCCTTCAACTACATATACTTCCCTCACAAAAGGAGGGCAGATATCAGAGTGAGAGATTCTCAGGAAATCAGCATAAGGAAGATCAGCAGATCAGCATAACGCAGAGCGATAGGCAGAAATAACCAAGACTGCTACCGTACGACTATTGCGAGTCCCAGTTATAGTATTACTTCCTAACGCATATTCATTCGTTCTGCTAACAGAGTTTCACGTATTGTATTTTGCTGTGTTAATATATATTCGTTATTTCCTATTTTGGTTGTTTTATTATTTTCTTGCTGGACTCTTAATCAGGTCCACAACAGTAAGTTTGTGTTTTATTAAAATGTACAAATATAATTTTAAAGGCAATAATAATTGCCAACAGAGCGGTTTTCAGAGAAAAACAGCGATAATAGCGATGTCTAGAGAAAGGTTTTAACATATTTTCTTTCGCGAGTACATAATTGTTTTTTTTATTTTTTTTTATTTCAATAATGTGTACAAGTTCCAAAATCTACTCGAGGTAGAGTGTTACAAGTTTAACATGTTAATCTTGGCGAAGGTGTTTTCCCATCCTCTATATCTACTATGTTTAGTCCCTACAGATATAAAATTACGAACACTAGTACTACTACCGGAAAAGAAAATGCAAAGATTGGTTTAGACGCTTCAAAAACACTGATTTTGATGTTGAAGACTTATGCTAAGCGCAATCTAAACTTAAAGAATCATTGATTACAACAATTTCGAAACGTTTGAAAGCATTAGGAATGATTCAAAAGTAAATACATTGTGTGCCGTACGAGTTGAAGCTAAAAGACGCCGAACGGCGTCTTGTCACGTGTGAGCAACTGCTTTTAACGGCAGAAAATAAAGATTTTTGCATCGTATCATGACCGGCGATGGAAAGTGAGTAAACTACGATAACCTTAAGCGTAGACAATTATCTGATGGCTTATCCCATTATCTTCTACGCTTAAGTTTATTGTAGTGTATCGGCCATTCATCAATATTGGCGGCAAAGCTGAATATCCATGGTTCGAATCTTCTGCTCAGCATTTAGTCAAATTAGCTGAGTGTAGTCTATTATGAGCTCCTTAAACCGACAGAAACTACCACGAGAAATAGCTATCGACTACCAATGATGCATTTCAGCCGATCATCGAAGAAAAATCGATAAAGTAGTTTTGCAACATGACAACACTAGGTAACATGCTGCAAAACAGATGAAAAGCTACTTGAAAACGCTTAAATGCGAATTCCTGTCCCATCAACCGTATTCAACAGATATTACCTCGTCCGATTATTGCTTGCTTCGATCAATGGCACATGGCCTGGCTGAGCAGTACTTTCATTTTTATGAAGATGAGAAAAATGGATGGACTCTGTCGTTAGCCTCAAAAGACGTGTTGTTGTTTTATACGTGGAATTCAAATTCTGCCAGAAAGATTGGAAAAAGTAGAGGCTAGCGATGTATAGTACTTTAATGACATGCTTCTTGTTAATCATTTTAAATAAAACATTACTTTTCATGAAAACTTGGCGAGAATTTGTTCAAGTTCTTAATAATGCAAAAAGTAAACAACGAAAATATACTCACGTCACTGGTAACGGTTGTCTGGTACTGTGATTTGTCATAAACCCAAGAATTACATGCCTGCATTGTTCCGTTACCGTTTAATGTTTCATTGTTGTAAAAATAACAATTGCTATATCTACTCTCTCCATCTTCCATGTGCTGTGGAATATAAGTCTTGATCAGATCGGCGTGGTTCGTATCTTGAACTTCGTATGTGTCGTTTGGTAAACCAGGAATAGCACATCTGAATCGAGAAAAAGTTCTATTTGTGTTACCCTTTTTACGATCATATTACATCATTAATATCTTTGATGCTCAACAAAATTGAGTGAGAAGTCATTTAAAAATAAAGCGCGTTCTAGTAATAGAATGCAAGATTGTAATTTAAACGGAAAATATCCGTTGACTCATCTACTGCATCCCGGTATACATTATTGTCGACAAGTTAGAAAATATATCTTACTGATGTAACAAAAAGCAGCGGTGTTATATTTTCACGTTACTATAAACTTTACTTTTAGGAGATACGTGTTTGGGTACACATATATTTTATAAACAGAATAAATAATAACTACTGACTTGTTTTTTCAAGATTCTTTTATAAAATGAAATGTGGGCTTTGGCAAAGTTCAGACGTGAGTCTACATTTACATAAAAGAAATTACCGTATAACCCAGTGTGCTTTTAAATAGATCAATCACGATCTTTTTAATCAATTCAATCCAAGCAAGGTGATAATTCCACAAAGACGCCAGTGTCTAGTAGAAGTGTAAGGTAACGAAAAGACTTTAGAAGGAACCGTAAACACAATCTTAAGCAAAAAAAAACCAAAGGATAAACATCTATTCCTGTTCAAAAGATTAGAGATGAGTGTGAGTCGGAAGATATGTGAACCTATCATCTCATCACGGCACATCAAATCTCAGTTAACCTCATAAAAGAAAAGCGCATTTCTTGTTTAAGATGTTTCGAAATTCACATATGCTATTTTTCATATCTGACACTTAAAACAAGTTCTAAAGAATTAATATATTTTAAATCCGTTATTATTTTTTATTATTATGAGTGCTATATTTAGTGTATAAACGTATTCCTGTAGACATCTCTTTTAAACAGAATAATTGGCAAATACCAGGCTGGGTTTCTTGAGAGAAATATAGTAGAACACTCAGCAATTATTGCTGAATAGCTAAAGCTATTGGCGATTGAAATCTAAAAATCTTTCTAGTAAAACATTTTTTGTGAGAATAAATTTGCTCCTTCTAGTAGCTATTATCACTCGTTGTAATAATAATGTAGATTTCCTTTCTAACTTTTCATACTACTTTTAAAAGATTAAAAAAAACCTACAAAGTTTTCTTGACTATATCATTATTTTTCTTCGAGTTATACTGGCTATCAATTTCAGTGGTTGCAGTTGCTGGACGTCTTCAGGTGATGCGTTTTTTTTATTTGATAAAGTTCTTTGTTAATGATTTTTTAATGTCATATATATGATCTGACAAATGATTACCTTCTTTAAGACGATTCATTCACTTGAAGGTATTTTAACTGTTGATATGTGAAAACCGCTCTACGGAATAAATTTTAAGAATCGTCCCCAGAAGAGATTTCTGTTTTCATGAACATCATTGTTTTTTAAACAAAATCGAATACTATAAAGCAGAATAACATTTTATAAGAAAAAGCGTAACAGTTAACGGCCATAATGGCAAGTACTGGTTACTGCTTTGAAGAAAGAGTATTCTTTATTACTTTCTTTGTTACAAAATTATCATTAAGATAAACTTGTACATTGACTAGATTCATTTGTATAATGCAATGTTCGAAATATTATAATGACTGCATTAAATCTATATAATAAATCAGTAGCAGCATTACAATAGCGCTTTAAAGAACCCTATCAAGGTATTGTAGAAGCAGTGAGGAATGGGGGCAACAGCAGCAATATTAAACAAGTGTTTCGGGCATAATCACTAATCCATGTATTTTATTAAAATTGCTTAAAATAGGAGAGGAGTACGCCGTACCTAATCCTATACCATGAATAAAATGGTCCTTAAAATGAACACCAGGGAACCCAAACAAGGGAAAACAGTGTTTTTCATAGAACACATAGCACAGCAAACATCTAGTAATTGACCTTGCACTATCTAACCAGCTTGTTTAAGCGATGATATTTCTTAGCCACGACACTGTTATACGTGTACATTTTTCGATATTTCACAGCTTATTTGAGAACACATCTCTCAAAACAATTCCCGTACTTATTTAAAACAGTTCAGGTTATGTCGATTTAACCTGGATGCACAACTCAGGGAAGAAGCCTCAGTTCTCCTCAGGAAATGTTTCTATTTCTATTAGGAAAATGTTGCATACAATTTTATTTTCTACTGAAAACAGTAAAATCATCAAGTTGACTCGAAAATTCAAATGCTTAACTCCTAATTTATTTTGGACATTATTTAAGCTATAGCTATGTACTGCGCCGTAAGTTTCTCTTGATTTAAATGAAAATTCTGCAAATATTAAATTAGCCATACTGCACTATTTTTACTTCCTTAGCATCTAGTTGAAAATTAGACGTGTACATTAAGCAATATCTTTGAAGGGTAACACCCCCCACACACACATATATATATATATATATATATATATATATATATATATATATATATATATATGTTACTATGTTGAAAACAAGACCTGTACATTAAGCAATAACTTCACTGTAGATGACCATGCAATCAAGACGCTCTCTAAACCTTGCTATCATGGTGAATTGTTTTTTCCTTACATTATAGTAGCATTTTCATGATAAAATTGTGGTCAGTCATGTTACGGTGGGCATTCAACGTATTTGATATATTGTTTTGTGAAATGTCTCTTCATTGTTCATATAATCTTTTAATTAGGTTTCTTGAGTTTTCTCCAATGTATTTTTGTGAAAATTATTACATGCAGTAGTGTTTAGTCTCCATTAAGGTTTTAGCTTATTGTTTGGTTTAGTATTGACTAAGTCTTTTATTGTTTTGGATGTAGTAATAACAAATTTTATGTAGAGTTCAGCTAGATCCTTTTCGATTGCAGATGTGATAGAGTTAGTTGGGAGGATAATAAATCTTTTGATTCATTTTTTTCAGAAGGTGTCGTTTCTTCTTGGTTATTTTGTGGACTTTTGTTTCATGTTGAACATAAAATAATTAGGTTACTGTATAAAATTGAAGGTTTTTTTTAATATATTTCTCTTCGTGTAAATAAGCTAAGCTACACATTGTTATTGCTTTTAGGTGGAGTTCGATAATTATGCTGGATTTTATTTTGTTGTTTTAATGAAAATAGACATTTATTAGAACGTATTTGTTAGTCGATTTCTCGTGTACTTCTTCTTCATGTGCAGTGTGTCTTCAAGACGTAGGAGATCATGGAATTCTACTTGTCTCTGTCTCTTGTCACTCTCAATATTTTTCTTTTGGTATCCTTTCCAAACCCCACTCCGCAGTCCTTTTGCTCAGACCTATCAAGTACATCTCACGCTGCTTTCTCCTGTCTCTATTTCAATCTATTCAACTGGTGAGTATTAGATTCTCCAGGCCCTCCTTCCACATTATGTGTCCCAGGAACCTCATTTTTCTCTTCCTGGTGTTAAGGTATTTTTCAGTTGGTGTAAAGAGATTTCGTATCTAGACTGGCCACGCATTTGTCAGTCATGTTCATTTTCTTTAGTTTTAAATTAGACAGCCTGAGTTAACTATATGAACAAGAATACATGCATAGAAAAATAAACTACTCAACGAAACCGAAAAACATGAAAAAATAAGCGAACAAAAAATAACTAGTGAAACATAAAATTTTAACAAGGAAACTAATTAAAATGAAAACAAATCCTTGTATATACTTATAAAATATCATACTATAACGCCTAAACTTTGTATTTATGTGTGTGACTAGCCACTTGAATCCGAGGATGTCTATCTAGAAATGTGGCTAGCTAATCGTCATTGCAGGTGTTTGCTCAGGCACACTTCCGTTTGTTCAACACCCACAGAGCTTATTTATACTGCAATTATGCTGAGCGAACCTTACAGTTTCTAGATTATATGGCGTGAAAAAACTGAAATCTGAACAAGACCAGGAAGCTCAAAACATTGGTTACGATGACTTGTGATTTCGAGCTAGCACAACCATCGACGGCTCTTCGTCTATCTAGCTTCACTCACAAGGTTTGGATAAAACTGGCGTATAGTTTTCAGGCAAATTACAAAGGTGTCGCACACTGGGATCGTCACCGTCATACAAATAACATTAAGAAATCACCCTCCTGACAAATTGACGATGGTTAGATTCGAACCCTGGCTTCATAGTCAGATAGCGAACGTTCTAACAACGTCTCCCTACAACACAGCAAAATCAAATTTTTGTGGAGCACAATCTATTCCTGCGTCATAATTGAAAGCCATGAAAACAATTCTAACCCTTCTCATTGAAACAATAATCCATCTCATGTAAAGAACTCAGGTAACCTAGTTTAAGACCTAACTTGGATTATTATTTTCTCACTTTATATCAATGTTTGATATTTTAAGACACAAGTGAAATCACTTATATAAGCAATGCACACTAAAAAATATTTTTCTTCGAAATAACGAGTTGTGACCTGATTATTTTTGCTCGACGCCTTGGGAAAAAAAAGAAAACGTAATTCACAAATATCTGACAGCCACGTGATCATCGCAAATGAAGGTTAGTAAAGATGCTAAATAACGTCACGTTTATCATCACAGAAAAAGAATGAATGACATTGATGGCAGTTGTTCTAATTCCGGCTAGAGTTAATTGTTTTAATTTCATAGTATGTTGTTGAAATTGATAAATCCAGAATTCCTTTATTTGCCTTAGAGCAACAGGAATTTCATTTGATAGATCAGTTTGCATGTCTAGTTCTATTTTAGTAATCCTTAGATATAAAGATTGTGGCAATCTAAGACGAATATATAATATTACCTAAACTTAGTCAAACCGTAGATACTACGCCAATCATATATATTAATATCTTGCATTTGGTCCTATATATATATATATATATATATATATATATATATATATATATATATATATATATATTCACTCCTGACCAAAAATTTAAGACCACTTAAAAATATTTAAAAATCATTTTTTTTACAGATAGATTTAAAACTCTTACCACTTAAGGTTACCAATACGACAATCTAAAAGGTTGTGGAAACAAAAAGCTACATTTCAAACATTTTATTTAGAAATTTACATTTTTATAAAATGAGGCGATTTACGCATGATCAAAATTATAAGACCAGGGGTATAAATTTTTTGATCTATGGTAATTCCAATGTTTTTAGTTCAGTTAGAGATTAGCAATCACTGCATAAAGGTGTTATCATGCCTAAAACAAGCAAACTTACCAAAGTTGAGCGTTCTCGAATTTTAGAATTCCATTAGCAAGGTTTGTCACAGTGGGCGATCGCAGCTAAGGTAAATCGCAGTAAAACTGTGATTTGCATCTTTCTAAAGAACAGTGAGAATTATGGAAAAGCAAAATCCTCTGGTAGGCCCCAAAACTTTCTCCTGCATTAAGACTGGTTGTTATGAAAGAGGGGAGACTTTCTTCTAATCAAATTAAGGCAGTCACAGATGCTGATTGTAGTCCCGTAACAATCCGACGACACTTATGACAAAAAGGCATGGTAAATAAAATGCGTAAACAAATTCCTTGGCTGCTTCCATATCACAAGGTGGACCGCTTAAAGTTTGGTTGTGAATACCAAACATGGGAAGTTGAGAAGTGGAAGAAAGTCCTGTTTTCTGATGAGAAAAAATTCAATCTAGATGGTCCTGATAGCTTTCAGCGATATTGGCATAACAAAAACATGCCTCCTGAAATTTTCTCTACACGTCATAGTGGTGGAGGGTCCCTAATGGTATGGGGTGCTGTTTCTTACAGAGGGACAATGGAGCTCCAGGTGGTGCACGGTTGTCAAACAGCGGCGAGTTATGTTAGCATGCTACAAAAAGCATCATTGATGATGGAGAGCCATCGTTTGAGTGTGGATGTATGGCTTTTCCAACAGAATAATGCTGCAATCCACGCTGCAAGACGGAACTTGACATTTCTACAAGAAAATGGGGTCCATCTCTTGGGATATCGTGCATGCTCACCAGACTTGAACCCAATTGAAAATGTTTGAGGATGGATGACAAGAGATGTTTATCGAAATGGCAAACAATATTCAACAAAAAATGAACTTCGTGAAGCCATCTTCAGAAGATGGAGCAACATCCCCCGCACCCTAATGGAAACTCTTATTTCTAGCATGCCCGACAGAATTTTTGAATTCATCAAAAGCAGTGGAGGTAGAACTCATTATTAAATTTGGTTGTTGAATGTTTTCATACACTTTTCATACACTTTTTGTACAATTTCGTAGAATTTTTGTCTCTGTTCTTATAACTTTGATCATGTGTAAATCGCCTCATTTTATATAAATGTAAATTTCTAAATAACATGTTTGGAATATAGCTTTTTGTTTCCATAACCTTTTAGATTGTAGTATTGGTAACCTTAATTGGCAGGAGTTTAAAATCAATCCGTAAAAATATTTCTTTTTAAAAATTTTTAAGTGGTCTTAAAATTTTGATCAGGAGTGTATATATATATCTTTACCGTCACAGCACCTGTCAATCGCCAACCTTCCCACACACTTTACGCGGGGCTAGTTCTCAAATCTTTGAGCCTCGAATGAACGAAAGACATTTCGTATATAAACGTCACAAATGCCCGTCCTTATATGGGCATGTGGGCGTCTACTGCAAACCGAATAAAAGAGAAGGAATTTTTGTTTTTTTAATTTGGGGGGTGTGATAATTAGATTATACACTGTTGTACCATTTGGATTTGAAGAGCAGCGCCAAGAACACAAGAACGGCGAAATGTGCATAATCCAAACTAATAATTAAAAACCCGTTATATAAAATATTACTCTGTTAAATAAATGAATTTAACATTGACTTCTCTCGAGTTCGTCTCCTTTGGAATTTACCCGGATTACATACCAAGTATACTACACAATATATATATATATATATATATATATATATATATATATATATATATCGTAAGATACTGAATACATAAATCTGTTATGATCTTTACTCCACACGAGGCCAAAAGACATATGACTTATTTAAAATGACTATACCATACGACATAATAACTTGCAAAGATAGATAGATAGAAAAAATAACAAAGAAACAAATATCGTGAAAAAAGAAAGGAACACTACGTATCCATTCAGTTACATTCATCAAATTAAGCAACCATGTCCTACTTTTATTTATCTCGATTTAATAAATAGGTCACAGGGAATATGAAATTAAAGTGTCTAGTTACATCTTATTCGTAAAAACGATTATTGTTCTTTTTATACGTTTTTAAATTCAAAACATTTTAGAATTTTTATTGTAGCTGCCTCCAATATTTCGGCATAAATTTTAATATCTAAGTTTAAAATGAAATTTTTAAAATGAAAAACATTCTTGAAAATTTCATTTTAGATTTAATTAAAAGCCTAAGAATTAAATTTATTATTTTCATAAAGTAAAAAATTCTGGTGTATTTCAGATAGACATTATGTAGTTTAGAATGTCACATGTAATTTCGATTTTTTAAAGTTTTCTTAAAAGCGGCCATCTACTAAATTTTAAGAAATTTGTAACCAAACAAAAATTCATCGATTTTAAAATTATTTCGAAAGAATTCTGACATTTTATTTTAACAGAATTAGAAAATTGAAAGATAAATTAATCTCATTTTAAAGAAATATTAATTACTTATAGCATAAAAATGTAATATACAACAAATAATTAACAATTGGTCGTGTTAATCTGATCGAAGGTTTGACGGACTGTTGAATGAGGAAGCGATTACAGCTGCTACGCATGCCCATAAACGATAATTTTCATAAATCTAAGTGAACGGACAAAACTCTTAAATTACGTAACCTTTTTATAACAATAGCAATTTCAGTCTACAATACATGAAAATGAGGTAAAAAAATAATTAAAAAATAATTTTAAAAGTAGATAACGTAACTACGTGTATTAACCTTTGCAATTTTGGACTCGTAATTTTCGTTTCCACTTAATTATTATATCACATCCAATAAATACCACAATATAGAATTTTACACGATGTTAAACTATTATAAATTATAACTAAAATGCAAAAAAAAAGTAAAAAATTCTTGTAAAACTTCTTAAAAATATTCATTATTCATCAGAAAATTTGTATTTCTTTAGACAATATTACTTATTTACAAAAACAATTAAAAGCTTTTCTAATAAAGTAATATCATAGTTTTATTGGATTCATTATTTTTCAATTCAGTCCAGATTTTCAGTTAAATAGCACAAATTTGAAAAAAATAAAAAGGAAGTGATGTACAATCTCCAATGAGTCCTACGTTAACAAAAAATAATTTCAATAAATAAAAAATTTCTGTGCAAAATTTCATGAAGTTAAGTAAGTGGGGGTGTAACATATTTTAAAAAATGTTTTATCACAATTTTCTAAAAATGTACATGTCAAAAGTAATTTCATTCATTTGTGAATAAATCCAAAAAATATCATTTTACAAGAATTTCCAAATAAATGTGTTTTAACGGAAAACAAGCTCAAAAATATCAATGTTAAAAGTTAGCCACGGCAATGACGTAAACAAAACAAGATTCTAACCAAAATTTAAAACGTGCTAGAAAGGATTAAAAAATTTCAAAAACTAATTAAAAATATTTGGTCTTTCATCTTAATAACAACATCAACATTTTGACGATAAAACTTTATTTCCGTTAAGTTTGTGGCCTTTTTTTATTATGCTATGCAGTTTTTCCCGCAAAATAGTGAATGTACTTAGTTATTACCTCGTGGATTCATTGAAAGAGTATTTAAACTGAGTTATTTGGTTGACTGAGTACGAATAAGCTTTGAATTTCACTTGTGCAATGTTAATAATTATGTTAAAAGTATAATGTTTTTGTAGGCATGTATACTTCGCTGCACCATTCCATCAGTTTTGCGGGCTAGTATCTGACGCAGCTAAACATTTTTCCCCAAGTCACACAACAGTTCCTCATTTTTTATATCATTAATAAACTTTTCCGGACGGTAGAGAATATTAAAACCAACAAACAGATAAATAGTTAAATATGTTTATCTGAATTATGTTTGCTAATCGAGATACTTGCGATCGTTGTTGGATCCAATGTAAACACGAAGATTTTAAAGTAGGCAAGGTTTTCACGTAGAAAGATTAACGAAACTCTATCTTTCTGTTCCCCGTATCTATTTTTATAACAACTTGGCATTATATCATAAAAGTTAATGTTAGTAATAAATATATATAAATGCGCTTTATCTTGTATATATATTATCCATATTTTACTATTGTTCTGGGAAACTCCATACACAAGTGTCTATTCTTGATAAGTATATATTTTTAGTTTATCAGTATCAGCAGTTTTCTATTTTAAAATTACACAAATATTACGCGCGCAAAATGCTTTTTCCTTGGAAGCAATGTTATCATAATGACTTATATTTAGTACCTATTATTCTAACTTATTGTTATTTATAAAGCAAAAACAAACAAACAAACAAACAAACAAACAAACAAACAAAAAAAAGAACTCATTAATGTAGCAAAAGATCCCTACGAGTAGTTACAAAAAATTCATTTACTTTTTGAGAATATTTTAAAACTTTTCATCATCATCAGCCTTCTGAACTAATTATGTAGAAATATTAAAAACACATTTATAATGTTTTTCGTTTTTGCAAGTAACGATTTTTATTAAGTCTTGTTCAGTATGTTTAATATTATTTATATGTAAAAGAGACTCTGTTCTTAAGAAACTATTATACATGTATGTAAAAGCAAGTTATCACTTACCTATGTTCTATTTCTGGTACAATAAACACTAAAATACCAATCTGTAGGCCATCAAAGACGGGCACACCATACAATAAAGAGAGAAGAAACTTTTGGTATAACCCACAACCGCCAACATGTTCAATAATTTCATCATATTTCATTTTCTAAAAATGCCTAACTTTTTGTTTTGGATTATTATTTTTTCTCTTTATATCAATGTTTGATATTTTAAAACACAAGTGAAATCACTTATATAAGCAATGCATACTAAAAAATATTTTTCTTCGGAATAACGAGTTGTGACCTGATTATTTTTGCTCGACGCCTTGGGAAAAAAAAGAAAACGTAATTCACAAATATCTGACAGCCACGTGATCATTGCAAATGAAGGTTAGTGAAGATGCTAAATAGCGTCACGCTTATCAGCACAGAAAAAGAATGACATTGATGGCAGTAGTTCTAATTCAGGCTAGAGTTAATTGTTTTAATTTCAAATTATGTTGTTGAAATACATAAATCCAGAATTCCTTTATTTGCCTTATAGCAACAGGAATTTCATTTTTATTTTATTTTTTTAATCATTTTACCCTAGCAAGGCATTCCACTGCCACTATTGCGCAATGCGTTACATAAGGGAAGATAAAGATAAAGAGTGATTAGATGTAGGAAATGTCAGAAGGAGTATGATAGACGGGTAAGGATACCGAGTTGAGGGTTGGAGAGATGAGAAGAGTGTTTGAGAGAATGGATGCGAGTTGGTGTGTTAGGAAGTGTCTGCTGACCTTACATTTAAACTCCTGGAGATTGTAGCTGTCGGGGAAGCAATCATGTGGAAGGGAATTCCACAGTCGGGAAGTGCGAGAAAAGAAGCTGTTGGAGTAGAAATTGCTGTTATATTTTATCGGTTTTACTGTAAAAGGGTGGGACCTAGTTGCTAATCTAGTATCTCGTGCAAATTCGTACCTAGGGGGCACCAGTGATCTAAGTTCATTGGAGCAGAAGCCGTGGAAGTATTTATAGAAGAGACACAGTGAAGCCACGTCACGCCGGTAAGAGGGAGACTGCAGCCGGTCTACGAAGTCGGTATCGATCATATTACAGAATCTCCGTTGTATTTTGTCAAGAACACCGAGGAGAATAACAGGGTCACCCGACCAGATGTGGCAGCAGTATTCAATGCACGAGAGGATGGTAGATGTATATATGTGCAGGATAGACTCAGACGGAAAAGAATTCCGGGCCCTGCACAGAGACTGTCATCGCTGCAGATTTAGAAATGGATTCGATATAGTCATTCCACTTGATGTCTGCTGAAAGTATGAGACCAAGGAGGCGTAGTGTTTTATTCTCTGGGAGGCATGCCTGCTCCATGCTAATGGGAGGTAGGTGCGATTGTCTATGATGGTTAATTGATAGCAGCTTCGTTTTAGAAGCATTAAAATTTACGAGCCATTTCTTACACCTGTCCACTACGGATTGGAGGTCCTATCCTTAAATATAAAGATTTTGGCAATCTAATATGAACATATAATGTTACCTAAACTTAGTCAAACCGTATATGCTTAAGATTGTTTATTGCCAATCATATATATTAATATCTTGCATTTGGCCCTATATATATATATATATATATATATATATATATATATATATATATATATATATATATATCGTAAGATACTGAATACATAAATCTGTTATGATCTTTACTCCACACGAGGCCAAAAGACATATGACTTATTTAAAATGACTATACCATACGACATAATAACTTGCAAAGATAGATAGATTGATAGATAGATTGAAAAAATAACAAAGAAACAAATATCGTGAAAAAAGAAAGGAACACTACATATCCATTCAATTACATTCATCAAATTAAGTAACCAGGTCCTACTTTTATTTATCTTGATTTAAAATATAGGTCATAGGGAATATGATTAAGTGTGAACTCGGTTTTTCAAGATTTCTGTGTATGGTCTTTGGTTCTATTTTTTATATTTTTCATAGTAATAGTATCCAGTTTGTTAATTTCCTTTAATTAAATTAACTTAATTATTATTTGATATAATTTATATCTCTTTTTTGTCTACTTACCTTTGTTGAAATGATTAGTATTTGAAAAGTTTATAAATAAAGCTTATCAGTTCTTTAGTCTTTGAGTAGTAGTTTTGTTTTATATAGCGTATTAGGAATTTATTATGGCATCTATAGTAAAAAAGCACTCTTTCTATTTTTCCTTATGATATATTACACTCATCTTGCTTTAAGTATGCAAGCGTCTACATTGTTTTAGAGTTCTATAAAATTTGCATATACATTGTTCACAATACCGCACTGAATGTCAGTGGAGATGGTAAAGGAATTCATATTTATCAACACAGAAAAAGAGAAACGGTTACGACCATAGTTTTCGACTGAGATTCAGCGTGTTTAGGTCGCATTATCGGGTTGAAATACAGTAATCCATCATTGTTTTTTCAGTCGCCTCCAGGTATGCAAATTAATAATCGTAAGGTCAGACCCAGAGTCGAGCTGGAATTTTATCGTTTTGTTGAATATTTGCACAATTACGCATTTACTCAAATTTCCATCTTCTTTATTGCTTGACTGCGTCTGCCTAATTTTATTTTTTGGTAGTTTAAATTTTTTAACATACCAGTAGCATGATGTTACATGAACAGTTTAACCACAATTTTGATAGGTTTTCTTCTTTTTGGACGGCAAAACCTCATCCAGTGTAGGTTTCCGCAAATATAACACGGACCTGGTGGTGAATTTTCTTGTCTATTCGTAGTATGCTTGTCACGATATTTTTGTCGCCTAGATTTACTTTTCTCTTTTTCCGGGGAGTAGTGTTTTGGTCTGCTCTTAATGTTTTCGATATGAGCAACTCCCGAATCCTCGATATTTCTCGAGTCATATTTTACTGATACGACTCTCTGGCAGTCCTCTGCCAAGTTTTGGAGGATTAGACCCGGCTCATTCTCTAATTTTGTCAGCACTCGGCGTCTAATTTCAACGTCTCCAACTGAGACTGAACCCTGGGCAAAAATCAGACATTTGAAGTCGTCAGCAGATAAATCTGCTAGTTGAATGTCATTACACTGTTTATTTACTGTAGCAGCAAATGTCAGATAGTCCTGCTGATTCTCCTTGAATAGATTTAAGCACTTCCATCTCTTGTGGAAGAGTGACGTATTAGGCCCAAATAGTTCCGACAGTAACTTATCTATTTCTGAGAAATCAAAGTCCGTTGTCTTTTTGGGGAGGATAAAGTCAACAAACCTACTGTGTTTTGCGGTACCCAATTTTCTTTGTAATAGTCTAAACTTTTTAGAATTTGACCCATTTTTGCAATCAACGTTGAATAAATCTTCCTATCGTCTGTAGAAAGCATCGAAGGTTTTTTCATCTTCGGGTACCTATTCGAAAGTTTCCATGGTACTCCAGATAGTGCCCTGGGAAAATGCAGTATCGTTCTCAGTTGTTTGTTTGCCATTTAACGATTTGTACAGTAACTCTTCTATTTGACTTTGATGTTCCTCACTTTTTTAAAAGCTTGCTCTTGGAAATCTTTCTGCTGTTTATAAAGTTCCATGAACAGTTGTTGTTTTTGTTTTTGTTGTTGTTGTTGTTGTTGTTGTTGTTGTAGAAATAACCACTCTTCGGTTTTCCGTTGTCGTTCGTCACTTTTTGCTGATAATTTAACTGAGCTTTCATTGATTGGATTATTATTTACTGAAAATCTTCCATTTTCTATTTCAGACTAAAACGACCAATTTTTACGTGAAAAAACAGCAAAGAAAAAAAAAACAAACTGTAGTTACAGATTTTTGTAAGACGTACTCAAACGAAGAGAGGCCACAAAAATATACTGACAGATTTTTTTTGCAATATCGTTGTTCAAAGCTTGTAAAAGATTTTTCATGCGACACTTAATTATTGAAGTTTCCCACACTTATTTTTTTAAGTCACCAAAATTTCAGAAGGGACTTGAGATTATTTCCTGATGTGGCGTTTTGACTTGAATTTCTTTCGAAGTTGTTTTTATTTTTTATTTTTCTCTGTTTAGAAAGAGTTGCAGGTTGGTTTAGATAGGGTATTTCTTTTTTGGTACTTCAAAGTTGGTCGACAGGTTTAATGTGAGGGAGGTTATCACTTGGTCAGTCGCTGTTAGTACACTAGCTCGAAACTTTGTTCGTTGCTGTGGATCTGAAAACTGGTATTTAGTTTTTCGAAGTTCCTGTTCGCCAGTTGATAAGGAGGAGTATTCTTTTTATGACCTCGTATTTCCTGGTGAAGATAACTGGGTTTAATGCGTAGGGTATTTCTTGATGTTCGAAATCCTTGTCGCCAGTTGATGTGGACCGGTGATGGAACCACGAAATGATAACTTGAAACACGCTGGTAAAGTTAACAACATATATTAAGTAAAAAATAGATGCAAGAGAAAAGAGTAAATATAAGCTTGGTTTACTAGTGACTGACAGATAGATAGACAGAATGTGCTGTGCTAAACTGAAATCACAAGAGTGATTAAGTCTCAGTTAATATACTGGTAAGAATCCATAGTTAAGTGCGTAACGCACCACAACAGATAAAGATAGATATAAAAAGATATAAATATAGATAGATAGGCATTGATATAGATAGATATAGACAGAATAAAAGAAATTAACAACATATATTAACAACAAACTGTTTGACATTTATATTAACACTACAGGATGATTGCCTATTTCACGTTTCAAGAGATTATCAGATCATGCTTTATATTTTTCTAGTTAGGCATAATATATTGCTCAAAATAATCTCGTGGGAAATGAATGTTAAACAAGTCGTTTCATTTTTTTTAAATTTGTGTTGTTTTTTATCATTTTTATTCATTTTACACAATGCAAAGCAGGAAAGCCACTCAGACAAAAAGAGTTGCTGAGTGTAAAAAAATAAGGAACAGAAAAAACATTATTAAAGATAGAGACCTATACAAGAGCAATTAAATATACAGAAAATTAGGATAGACATTGCATTGAAATTTTTTAGAATAAAAGTTGGCTGGAGAGCATGATGCCTTATAAGAGTTCTACAAGCGGAAAATACGAGAAAAGAAACTATTTGCATAGAACTTGCGGTTACATCTAATTATTGTAAATTGATGAGACCTAATATTGCGTTTAAATTCATAATACCTAGGTATCATAGCGGAGAATTCATTTGAACAATTCACAGTATTTATATAAAAGGTATAGAAAGGTGGGAAAACGACTGAATCTGAGACCCCACTCCAGGGCTAATAATATTGGTGACATTTTCTTCGGATTTTATCAAGAACCTTTAAATGTAATGCAGGAAGCACCAGACTATATGTGGTAACAATAATGGCTAATGCTAGACTTTTAAATATACAAGATACATTATGGAAAGAAAAATTGTCTATCATGATACATTCAACCCATTTTCTAATTGATTCAGTATAATCTTTTCTCTTCTCGTCAATAGAAAATGTTATATCAAGAAGACGCAACGAGTTACTCCCCTGAATCTTAAAATAAGCCCTGGGTCTCTGACATGATTATCACAGGGAATTTTCGTTTTGAAGATATTAAAATTTTAAAAATCTGTCCCTTTTCTCCAGTTAACAACAGAATGTTTTTAGATCAGTTGCCAAATGGACATCATAGAACAAATCAGGCTATCGAGAAAGAGTTGAATAGTTGTCTTTTAGATTATTTTTAGTGCTAATCTCTAAATTTATTTATATATATTTACGTCGATCTTAAAGTTTAGTATTTGAGAAGGGTTCAATTAATATTTAATTATGGCTTATTAAATGTTAAATATTGGTTTCGTAATGTGTTTCTGTAATGGATAGTTGCTCAGAATGAAAAATCAGAAAAAGTATGAATCCATTTCTTCTTCGTCCCTCTTAGCTATGTAGGGCAAACTATAGACATTTTCTAGTTTTCGAGAAGGAAATATCATTATGGTTGTACTTTTATTTTTGGTTTCGCCGAAGACACTAAAATAAAATGCATATTCGGCCAGGTAAAAACAGATTAAAATGACTACTACAGACAAAAGACAATTGTTTAAAAAACATTTTAAGTTAAATACATTATATGTACTACCAGCCATTCATCGCCTCAAAAGGGTCACAAAACCCAAAACACACATGGCAAAATATAAAAATAAAATATGAAAGAATCTACATAATAATAATAACAATAATAATAATAAAAAAGTTTGTGATTTTTTTCAAATATTTATAAATATACACACTTTCTAGTACTGTATTAGGTGTATATTTCGAGTGAATTCCCTTTTACCGTTATAATCTCCTCCTTGGTATTCAAATATATAGTCACAATTTTGGATCTTTTAAGTATTATGGTAACCTATACTTCTAGATATGTTGGCGTCATAGCCAAGATTTGATTCATCCTTAACCATTAACAAGTTAGTATAATGCTAAATGTGCTCTATGGTATTGATATTCGGCAATTGTAGAGGGCATTTTAACCCAAGAACTTCATTTCTGCGTTTCATGAAATATTCTTCTATACTTTTGTTTGTGACGCGGTGCGTTTCCCCAAGAAGGCTGGTTCACCACATTTATAAACTGAGGTACATGATCAGCAAAAACGCATTGGTAAGTTGAGGATTTTAAAACGATCTATTATTGGTACCAAGAGGCCCAAAATATATCAAAGAAGGATTCTCCAAACCACAACTGCTAGGCTAAAAAATTAATACAAGATATAATTCCTCTATATATACATGTACTTAAACCAAATTGTCATCCTATCGTCAGAATTTCACAGCAACAAACTAGGTTCATCGAACTAGGTAACGTTTTTTAATCTTCTATTGTTTAATCTTTTATCCTGAGTGGATTGTAATCTCAGCATCTTGTTCTTATTTGATACGTGTGCTACTGGGTATGATCTTCTGTTTCCGGGTTAAATATATTGTGCAAAGATGATCTTAATATATTCATTGTAAAAAGTGATTATTTGAACTACGGTTTTCCTTTTTAGTACCTTGAACGACTTTGGATATTCGCCTCAGAACATCTTTCACCAACAAAGGATTTTCAGCCATAGTATTTCAACTCGGTGCAATTTATATTGTTCTGACCAAATCAAAACAAACCGGACTGAAACCAATAACATTGTCGTCCTCAAATTCATTTAAATAACATTTATTTCTTATACTAATACATGAAATGAGACTTGACAGGTTGTCATAACCATTTACAAATTCCTATATCGGTTCTTTTTTTTCAAATCATTGGCAGATTAAAAATTGACATAAAATAAACATTTTGCACGTGAACTTAATTATTTCGACAGTGAATGCAATTAGTTAACATAGCACTCTTTATTATTAACATAGAAATGGTGAAATCAACATTAAGTTTTAAAATATAACGTTTATTTAATTATAAACATTAGTGTCATCATCAGATGTTTAATAAATCATTCATATTCAGCGTTATATTAATATGACATTGGTAATCACTACTGAAGTAAAACCTTTTTTCTAAGTTCTTATTTTCATTAAAGGTTTATATATCTTAACGAGTAGACTTGTGCAGTCAAAAATGACTGCAAAATATTTGCATGGATATGCCGTCTAAAATGACGGCAAAACATATGGATGTACATATTTTGGGGTATCTTATATTAAGACATAAAAAAAATCAATTCCTCTGAGGATAACAGGAAGTATATATATATATATATATATATATATATATGTGTGTGTGTGTGTGTTGTGTGTGTGTGTGTGTGTGCGTGTGTGCGTGTGTGCGTGTGTGTACAAACAACTTTTGTCTATATTTCTGAGATGAGGTAATAGTTGCAGTATTTACATTATTCGGACTATTATTTTCAACTTAACTTTGTTGCCGTTTGTACAACGTTTTGGCCGTTGTACGCCGCTCCGGCCTTCTTCTCACCTCCCTTCTCTCTCTCTCTCTCTCTCTCTCTCTCTCTCTCTCTCTATATATATATATAGTCATCCGCAGACACTGTTTCGCTGTATCACAGCTCATCAAACCCGACCGAATTAGCGTCAGTCGGCGATTCTACCTCTGAGTTATAGGCGCTCAGTATATATATATATATATATATATATATATATATATATATATATATATATATACATAGGAAAGAATATTATTCTGATGAAGGACCGAGGACGGTCTGAAATATAAAATATAATAAAAATAAACAAATACTGTTCAAAAAAAGTACATTTTTAAATTCAAAACTTTTTATTAATATTCTTTCCTATACATATTAAGACAGTATACGTGGATGATCATCACTATATATATATATATATATATATATATATATATAATCAGCATGCCTTGTGGGCATAGAAGAATCCAAAGGAGTATCCTTTACATATAATGGTAGGATAACTCTCTAAGAGAGCTCTAAACATATATGCATATAAATATATATTGAGCAAATATAAGAAAAATTAAGACAGACGCGTTATTTCATGGTAATTCGGAACTACAGACCTATTTCATGCGAGCCATCATCAGCATAATTAAAACATATTACAAACAATGTTAGTTTGAAGGTAAACTATGACCAGCAATACATTTTTGATGATAAGTAATTCCAGCCATATATTACTGCTAAATATTACCAGTAACGCACTTTTAGTGAATAAGTAATACGAGCACTATGAAAATATATTCCTTGACTAATTTTTAATCTCTTTCTTTTATTAAAAAAAACTACAAAATTTACTTTTCAGTCAAATTTAAATTCATTTGTTTTTAAACTTTGGTTAAACCCATAATCTCTGAATAAGTTTCGAATGTATTTGAAACAGAAAGGGCTTAAAGAGAAAATTACCTACAATACATTTCTATGGTAAAAAATTTACATCTTTTGTCGGAAATAATATCACAAACAATATATTTAGTACTAAAAGTATACGGCATTATTATATTTGTTGCACTACTAACCAAATAATTGTTAATTTGTAAATTTATTTTTAATTTCTAATTATTAAACCTAAGAATTAAGTTAAAACAAATAAATCTAAATAGAATAATTTGGCTCCTTTTAATTCAAAGTGTAAAGCTATACCCCCCTCTCTCTCTTTCTTTCACTCTAGTGTTTTCTTTTCAGTGAAATGCTTTTAAAAAATTCTTAAAAAACGTAAGTATAAAAACTTCTTGTATTAACAAAAAGTACAGAATTTAGTTTTTAGTCAAATTTAAAAATATTGTTTTAATTTTAAGGTTTTTTACTTGAAAACCCCGTGACATTAAGTGCTACAAAAGTCAAGTCACCACTACCAAAAATTTAGACTTGAGAATGATGATTCAAACTTTGTTGAAACCTATTATTTCTGAATAAGTTTCGAATGTAATTGAAACATAAAGGGCTTTAAGAAAAGATTTACCTGCAATACATTTCTAGGGAAAGATTTTACATTGTTTGCCGTAAAAAATATTACAAACAATTTTTTTGAAGGAAAACTATGACCAACAATACATTTTTGATGATAAATAATTCCGGCCATACATTACTGTCAAATATTACCAGTAACACATTTTTAGAGAAAAAATAATACGAGCACTAGGAAAAAAGTATTCCTTGACTAATTTTGTATTCTCTTTCTTGTATTAAAAAACTACAAAATTTATTTATTAGTCAAATTTAAAAGAATCTGTTTTTAAAACTTTGTTTAAGGCTATAATTTCTGAATAAGTTCCGAATTTATTCGAAACATGAAGGGCTTTTAGTAAAAATTACTTGCAATGCATTTCTGTGGAAAAAAAATTTTGTCGAAAAATATTACAAACAATACATTTTTGAAGGAAAACGATTACTAGCAATACATTTTTGATGATAAATAACTCCAGCCATATATCACTGTTAAATATTACAGATAATACATTTTTAGAGAAAAGATATTACGAGCACTATATTCTTAAAGAGAAAATTTTAATATTAATACATTTTTAAAAAAGGAAAAAAATACAAGTTCAAACAAATAAATCTAAATAGAATAATGAGGTTCCTTTAAATTAAGGATGTAAAGCTCTATCTCTCTCTTTCCTTTCTTTCCTTTCTTCTTTTTTCTTTATCACTCCCTCTTTCTCGTCTGACCCACCCTCTACCCTCGAACTTTCTTCGACACTAACCGCTGGGCGGCATCAACTTTGTTTCAGGGGCGATGAATTTGCGTCTTGGCGTGTTATCTGTTGTGGATCGTATGCGACTTTTATATTTATGATTCTGTAGGAATGTGTGTAGGTTCAACAAACAGATGGATTGTTCTTATTTTCTCTTTTAAGGGAGCGACATTTATATTCTTATCTTCTTATAGGTTTTTTTAAATTTTTTATTTCCTTATTCGTCGGATTAGGTTATTGTGAATCCCATTCATGTGGAATCCTTTGTTGAATAAAGACAGAAGCTGATGATGGCTCGCCTGAAATAGGCCAAACTTCCAAATTACCATGAAATAACGCGTCTGTCGTAATTTTTCTTATATATATATATATATATATATATATATAGAGAGAGAGAGAGAGAGTGAGACAGAGAGAAAGATAAATGAATACATAGATAGATATCTTTATTTATGTCGGTTACCGCCTTGAAGAAATTACCTCCTCTGCTAGTGAGTTAATGACTGTGTGAGTTATCTTGTGTAAGTCATGTGCATCTCCCAGAGCATCTTATTACCATCGTTTAGTGCTTTATGTTGTGCCCGACACATTATGAAAGAGGGCTAGCCTTTTAGATTTGCATTTTGCACTCACCCGTGTCTTTACGCATGCCAAATGGCGAAAAGAGTTTTTGTTTTACTGCTTATACGGTTTTCACGCATACACATCTAGGTAACTCATCTGTAGTGTCTGCTACATATACTTAGAGATGTCTGTCTTAGAAAAGATAGAAAGTTGTGGAGAGACATAAAGTCCTGATTAGCCACTGTATATAAAAGAAGAAAATAATATGTTTACTGAATTAACGGCGAAGACTTAAACAATGAAAAACACACAAGTCACTTATACTTAGACAATAAAAATATAAAGGTCACTTTATTTATCATCAGCAAAAGACACTTACACTTCTAGGGTACATAGTAAGAAAAATTAGGTACTCACTGGGCATAAGAGGGACAAAAGAAAACAATGCATAATCAGTTGTAGAGTATATTTAAACATCCAATAATTAAGATTAACGAATATTTTATTAATCTCTGGATATTGTATTTTAATAAGAGCTTCTTGAAAAATCAAAGTCCAGAAAATGATTAGACAAAAAGCCAAAATCGAGACTTGTTAAAAATTTATGAACATTTCTTGTATTCATTATCCAACAAGTTTGGTGGAAACTGAACTAAAAGTGTTGTTTGAAATAGTATTTTAAAAATGTATTTTTTATTATTTCATGGACATCGCTAGTTAGCAAATAAAAATATATTCTATAAATGAGGGACAGAGCGCTTTCATCTGTCCGTCCAGCTTTTTCAAAATCAGAGGTTAATAATGTTGTTTGATGATAATATAAATCACACATCACGCCCAAAATGAAAGCAGAAAAGAGCTGCTCCCTCGATGAAATAAAGTGACTTTTCGTGACCTGAATTCACATCTTTTCTTCAAAAGAATAAATTATTTACGTTATTTACACACGAACTAATGTATTCGCATTGCAATAGTTGTTTTCAGAAAAAAATTTTAGAGTTTAAACTAATCTATAAACTTAACTGTAATCAATGCCGAACAGATTGGCAGTGTTTCATTCTGATATTCAGAAGCACATTTCCCGCTTTACAACTACACACAATTTTTGCCACAAAACTACGAAGGCCGTTTTAAACATTCAATCTTAGAGCCAAATGTTAACCTTACACCAGCATCCGGTTAGATTTTAGAATCTGTTTCTTGAGTGATTGCTATGAATTTAGACAGAAATAATGGCGCGATCTAAAAGTGAACACGTTCATCGAAAATTGATTGAATAATCACAGACAACAAAAACAGTTAAAGGAAACATTCATTTTGTGGAAATGAAGCTTGTCCTTTCATACCGACTAGAAATTAGATTGTTTTGATCAATTATTTTTTTTCTTTTCAAGGTTTCCATTAATATGGACGAACAAGTTCTGTAAATATTGGTCTTTTACAAACGGTAGTTGAGGAAAATCAATTTTACGATTATGAAAAGTTTTTTCATTTTACGCAATAAAACTCAATGTCCACAAAACAGGTTATTATAACTATTTTTTAAAAATGAAGATAAATGTTATAAGCTGAAGCTCACATGATATAGTGCTCTCTCTCTCTCTCTCTCTCTCTCTCTCACACACACACACACACACACACACACACACACACACACACACATATATATATATATATATATATATATACAGGCTACGATGAGTAAACTCACTATTTGATATTTACAATTTTGTTTGTTTTTTGATTAAGTAGACTGCGCAGTATATTAAGTTCCGTTGGCAAACATCTGTGAGCACAACACAATTCACTCTGCTAGTTATTTGGAAGCGGCATGCTGTACATGCATTCGCACCGGAAGCTCCAATGGGAACATTTCAAAGTCTTTGGGTGTCAATCTAACGACAAAGTTAGATGAGTCTAACGGTGATTACAGAGGTACGGCCGCTCAGAAAAATTAGTCTTATCCTTCTGATAAGAAAAGGACTTCCGAATTTATTGATAAGGGTATCGGGCTCAACACTGGGTATTACATAACGTGCCCTGACGAGGTAGTGCTGTACTGGGTTAAGATGGTCGCTTCTGGAAGATACTTTTATGGCCATATTACTCTGAAACATGCCTCACAAACAAGAGTACACAGTCATGGCTGTCAGACAATTTCTGAGATAATATCACGCATTACCTCTGGCCACTGAACTTCTCGGGCTGTAATTTATTTGATTATTATGCGTGGAGCGCAGTTGAGCGTGAGAAAAACAAAACTCCTTGTAATGCCAAAGATAAACTGAAGGCAAGGATTATGCCAGTATTAACGAACTTAAACAAGGAGACGGCCATAAAAGATGCATGAGATTTTATAGTCATCTCGAGACTGGTTGAAGTCAATGGCGATTTTATTGCATAAATTTACTCTTCAGTATTTCAAGATCTTTTTCCTTTTGTAATTTTGGTAAATATATTTGTTAAAATAAGATGTCAGTGTTATGTTCATTTGTGCGTAATTTAGACATCAACCTATATATATTGATATCATTGGAATTGTATAAACATCTGATGCTTAATACCAACTTAATCTTAAATTGTTTGAAATTAGTTTTATAATCATTAATATTTTACGGATTTGTATATACAGTGGTGAGTAACAACATGTTGAACAATGACATGACAATAGTAGAATCAATCTTTAGGTAACAGCTGAGCCACTAGGCTTGCCTGAGGCGTGCATTTGCTTTTGATGAATACATGTCGGCAGCTTTACAGAAATAAAAAATAACAGAATCCACCAACAATGCATTAGACAAGCAAAACCTATTGTTTGTAGAATATGTGAGGAATGAGAAGACTTACCTCCTGCAAAACGAATTCGCTTGGCGTGTCAGGTCTTGTTGAAAGGTCGTAACCTTCATTAAAAGTGAAGTAGATTATTCCGTCTTCCTTGGTCTCACGTGCAGATTTACAATAAAAAAAACAAAATAATTTGAATTTTGAAGATATGAAGTCTTGCCCAAACAAGAATTGGATCTCTTATGCAAATATTAGATCTTCCCGTCGCAGGCATAAAAAGCGAATCTGTGAGGTAGATGAGGGAGGCGGAAAAAAAACTTTGGTTGGTGGGACGTCGGACGAACGAACGAACGAATGAGCAAACGAATGAACGAATCAGCGAGCGAACGAGAAGACGGGAGAAGAATTTGTTTCTTTTTTTTGTTTTGTTTTTAACACAAATACTTCAATTAATTTCAGGCATCGCAAACGACTGACGACAAATTAACTACAGAATGAATGGTTATTTCTCTTTTATGGACAAGTCAACAGAAGGAATACTGTGGCATAAATTGCATATAGTTTTGATCATGTTGAAGCATTGAATGCGTCGCAAATCACAGTACATCGATTCATTTTGCATATAAACTGCATAATTTTTGTCCAGAAAGTTACCACGCTAATCAAAGAAAAATCATATTCAATTTTCATGTATGCGTCATAATTGTTTCTCGTATCAATAGAAGAGTCTCGTCTTACCCGTAATAAATTAGAGAGCTGTGTATGTAACTATACGCTGTTATCTAGAGGATGAACTGAAGCATGCTACACTGTGGTAAAACAGAGATTTTGTGGTTGCTATGGAATTGTTTGGATAATCCTTACCGTGACAATTCTGAAAATTTGACACATCCTTTCATATAAAAGTTTCGAAGATGACAGCATTATTTAGCAAAAGAAGCAGTATTTCTGTCACTTTATAGGTTGTTGTACGTTTACGATTTCAGGAAGATAGAGACGTTTTTATTGCTTTAGTCACAAACATTCTTAACAGATATTAACCCCACTGTGCAATTTTGGCATCTGTTGGAAACTATATATTAGCTCTACAAAATATTTGCGATATTCATATGATCTGGTCTTAAAGGTCTGACACGATATTCTGGTGAAAATCTTTAAAAATTATTGACAGAAAAATAGAATAGAAAAAAGAGGTATTAAACGCTATAAACCGCGACCATTTCAAATATTTTTTATTACTTGATATAATTTGAAATAAAAGTGAATAGACTTTAAATAAAATATATGAAAAGATATCATAAATTTTTTATTCTAATTTAAACCAAAAAAGAAATTAATAAACTTGAATTAAATTGTAAAAATGACTAGAAAGAGATTGTCTTTTTAAACTTGAATGTAATTTCAGCAACACAATGGGTTTTAAATAAATTACCAAATGAGAACAGAAAAATTTAAAGCCTTACGATCAAGGCAGTTAGTTGCCTATTCGCTCACCTAGGATTTGTTAAGTCAGCCTTCCTGCGTGCGTTGTTTTTTATTTAAAGTTTCTGAAAATATTATTTTATTTTCACTGATAGTTCATGTATTTATGAAAATAAAAATGCAACAACAAAAGAATTAAGCATATTGATTCATTTTTTATGAATGTGTGAGCCCGTGCAAAGAGGAACTCTTCCGAATCACCCTAAATTTTCTTCACTCTTTTATTGATAAAAGTGCAATATAGGTTTTCTTCAGGGCGTTTGATTACTTGTTATTTTTAGCTTTTAATTAATGTTATCTTCTGCAATCTCTTCAAATTCCAAATCCTGCTCCACCATTCATATGCATTGTTTCCTTGTCTGTCTTATTTTCAATCTATCCTGTGTTTATCAACATCTTCAAGTGCTCTTTCTTTATGTGTTCTAGAATGTGTTCTAGAATGTTCAACTGCCTCTTCCTGATGCTAAAAGTAAGTATCCTTATTGTTGCTACCTTCTTTAGAACTTTATCGTTGCACACATATTCAGTCCATGGTATTCTCAGCATTCCTCTGCAGAATCACATTTCTGTTGCTTCAAGACGATTCTTTGTCTGTGAGATAATTGTCCAACATTTACTGCCATATAGGAAAACTGATATTGCATAACAGTTAAGTACTTTCTTATTCTCCTGTTTCTTAATAATTAGCTTTTAAGAGGGATTTTTCGCTAATCCAATATTACTTCGAATTTCCATGTCGTGTTTTTGTCCTGTTAAAATGCTACCTAAACTGTTGCACATGATGGATTTTGGTGTATACACTTTTTAATTTGGATATCAAAATCGAGTACCTATCGAGGCACAAGATTTTGTAAGCAAGTTCGTCTTGTTGGTAAATTTAATATGTCAGTGAGCTTGACCATCGATAAATACTACACTCGAATGAACTTAGGCCATACTAAATTAATGATATTGATGATGTTAGCCGTTTTCTCATGAGGAATAATTCGGCATTCATTGAAGAAGCAGATATCGTTACATTCAGTTGGGATTTAGAAAATCCTTTTCATTTTCTTCTTATTCCAACCACAAAGAAGAAGTGCCATTTAGATTTTCAGCAAAGCAGTTGCATTATGAAAAGACCCTCGAGAGAATGCTTCAACCTTTTTCCAATCGTTATCTATACTACATATTCTCATAATATTAATCTCTTGCTCTCTTCTTGTATACTCTTACAACAATTTCCTTTTGCAAACATTAACCTTGGGTCACTCTCAGATCTTATATTAGGTGAACAATAATAAAAATACGGCTGAGAATTTCGATATTTTTAAACTGATTTGGCGCCATGCATGGCGACCATATGAATGTCTTGATTTGATAAATTAAGTTGAGGTTTTAAATTAAAAGTGTAATGGAATCACTACGGATTCGGTGCATCTCTAGCATACAAAAATATAAAGTTTTGAAGCTTAAATTCAGATTTCGAAGCTTAATCTCATTGTTAAAGCTTCATAACAAACGAAACAGACATTAAGAAATAACCATGGCGCACTAGAAAGAAGTCATATCGAATTTCTAACTGTTTTCAAGACGAGACGGTTGTTTTATTTATTAGTAACCTTTCGTAACCCCTTCTAAAACAAAAATTATGATCTTGAACTGAAATGAAAGCGATGATGGCACATACTCTGAAGTTATCATTACAATTCAGGATGTAGAATTAGTAAATACACATCAGATTTCACGGCGTATGGATCAGTTATAACAAATTAAGTATAAGAGAAAAAGAAATTCAATTAAGATAGACAGTGTAATAGGTAGCTTCTCCCTGCATCTCAAATTACTACGAAACCAAAAGATCAACCTGTGAACTCGAGTAATGTTTTTAAATAGCCACGTCAGATAGAGAAATTCATATACATTTTATGCTTGGTGCCAAGCCCGGGCAGAAAAATTTAAAGTATCAGCCGCTTTCTCAGATCAATAGTGGAAAAAACTTTGAGTGATTAAAGGGTTATGGAAAAGGTAATCCTTCTTTGAACATTGTGAACTGGCGATACAGAATCACAACAACGAACTGTACCAATAGCCAACATTAAATGCGTCAGAATTGACAAAATAAATCTGGCTGCTCTTCTTCAAAAGGACCTACGATCAGTGGTTGACTGGGGCAGGAAATGGATTCTAAATTTAACGCCTCCAAAACAAAACTATTCTCATATAACTTCCACAGAGAAACTTTTCTGCCTACCATTAGCATCATTGACACTAGACTCAAGCATTACAACAAACTGTGGCTTCATATCCTCACGTTTTTAATGATTCGAAATGGAGCGACTACATCTAATCCAAAAGCCGATGTAAAATAATTGATAGTATAAAAATGCTTTCATCAACGAATATAAAATAATAAACCCTAACGTATACGTAAATAATTTAACGCTGTCCTAGAGCACAAATTAAGGTTAGAATCTGTTACTAGAGTCTGTAGTAATAGTAATGGATTTTTTTTAATCATATCACCCCGAAAAAGGCGGTAAGGCCACTGGTGTGCAGGGGGTTACGTAAGAGTGAATAGATTGGAAAAGAGAAAGCCGAAACCACATCCTAAACAGGGAACAAGGGATGAGCCTCTACACCTGTTCAATAGACGTGGGTGCAGTGTGAACTGGGCGATAGTTCAGTCTATCTACTCCAATTGGTTATGGTAAAAGTTAACAATGGTAATCTAGAAGGATTACTATTATTAGACTTATGTGGCCTAAAGTTGGTTTTCGGTAAAAGATAGAAATTTAGAGTAAGAACAACTTGCAAGTTTGACGAAATATAAACTTTTCCAGACCAGCTTTGTGAGTTAGTATTTTCATCTTAGTAAATACTATGCTTTTCCTTACTAAAAAAGTTCTATAAATTAATATTAATATGTAGTCTGGCAACTTCATTCATTTTTTTGTTGTTATATATTAACATTAATTACAGCAACAATAAATAACTGAATTCAAAACACACACGCACGCACGCACGCGCTCACACAGGTATATATATATATATATATATATATATATATATGATACTGCATTCTAGTGTCCTGACATAATTCACATTACTAACTTGTAGCATCTGCACCAATCGAACCTTTATTCTCATTACAGACGGACGCGCGTCAGCAGTGTATTTCGATAGACTGTAATATAATTGCCCCCGCGCCACTGCTAACATCTTTTCAGCACAACTTGCCGCTCTGTGATTACTTTGTAATCTTATGTCACTTTTTCCTGTGAACACACATATTATATTACTACGCAGCGAATCGGTCTTACCCTTTTAAACTTTCATAATCTAAATGCAAATTTTGTTGCATGGGAAAAGTTTAAAAAGTTAATTCCTATTTACTGTTTATGTCAGGTTTTTTTCCATATATAAATTTACGTCAGAATCTTATCTAGAGTTATTTTACCTTGGGTCATTTACCTCTTATCGTTAAAATTCTTAAATCTGAAAACTTGAGCGATGACCAGTGAGAAATGACTAATTACAAGTCTGTAATCACACTCATTTTATATACATGAAGACATAAATTAATTACTTTTTCAAACCATATTTGTTTCCGTAAACTTGTGCTAATGAAACAGCCTAATGTTGTATAAGAGGCTCGGCTGATATTTGCATCTGCGCTGTTCTAGAATCTAATGCTGCGAATATCGGTTTCGGGTAAATCGCTAACAGTAAACCAGTGTTGCCGCATTTAATGATCTACGGCTGCTATTGGGTAATCATAGTAGCAGCTTTTCTCGGCGATTTTCTGCCTGCTCATTTGCATGAATTCCTTCCTTGCTCTTATTATGCATGCATATGCAACTGGTTTTCAAAAACTGCAAGTGGGATGCAACTGTCTCTTCGCATGACACACTTTTTGAGTAAAGGTCAACTATATCGTGATATACTCGAAGTTGCTATACAGGTGTTTCTTTTAATCTATCTATCTATCTATCTATCTATCTATCTATCTTCATATATATATATATATATATATATATATATATATATATATATGAAGAAATAAAGGATGTTTACATTTAATAATCCAACAGATTTTATAACTTAAACGCTAGTTAGAGTAAATAATCATATTTGAGTAGACGCTCGATTTATTTACTAAAACTTATATTCAAATATTTTTATTCACCGTCTTATATACTCGAGAAATCTTATTACAAATAAATTTCTTGCCGTAAATCTATTTTTTAATTAGGCTTCTCGAATATTCGGGCGGGTATATGAAAACAAATAAAAATACTGTTTAATAAGTAAACGATCGTCTACTCAAATATGCTTATTTGCTAAAAATAACTTTCAATTAATAATTATATATATATATATATATATATATATATATATATATATATATATATATATATTAAAATAGGATTAATTCAATGATGTTGAATGATCATTTGGATATGAAAATCCCCACGGGGGATAACACATCACCTCAGCAACAGAAAAATCCTTTCAGAAACTGGAGAAAAATCATTCTAATTATCCTTTTTAAATAGATTTGCAAAGAAATTAAAAAGAAAAAGAAAAAGAAAAAGAAAAAGATAAAACAAAATAAAATAAACAAGAAAAGAAAAAATTGACATCGTCTGGGTTCGCAAAAAAGGAAAGAGAATTGTAACTTAAAAATCACTGACGGCGTGTTGAATTGATGTAAGGTTAAGCAACACGGAAAAATGGTGGAAGATAAGAGAGATAAAGGAAGGTTAGGGAAAAAAGAAAAGAAAAGAAAGAAAAAATGTTTTATATATTACAGACGCTGGACATATTCAAAAACCTAACTTCATAATTGTATTCATAATTGAAGAATTGTGTGTGTGTATGTGTATGTATGTATGTGTGTACTTCTATATGAATGTATAATTGTAAATGAAATTTTTTTTTACCTAGCGGTGTCTTTATTTAGTTTAAATCAAATGACCTAATTTTTTTAAATAATTTATTTTAAATCCCATATCTTTTTATTCCCTTTAAAATAATTATACCTTTTTAAGTAAAGTCCTTTTTCTAATACTCCAACGTTTTTGGGAAGTTAGGTTTTTGAATATGTCCAGCGTCTGTAATATATAAAACATTTTTTCTTTCTTTTCTTTTCTTTTTTCCCTACCTTCCTTTATCTCTCTTATCTCCTACCTTTTTGCCGTGTTGCTTAACCTTACCTCAATTCAACACGCCGTCAGTTATTTTTAAGTTACAATTCTCTTTCCTTTTTTGCGAACCCAGACGATGTCATTTTTTTCTTTTCTTGTTTATTTTATTTTATTTTGCTTTATCTTTTTCTTTTTCTTTTTAATTTCTTTGCAAATCTATTTAAAAAGGATAATTAGACTGATTTTTCTCCAGTTTCTGAAAGGATTCTTCTGTTGCTGATGTGATGTGTTATCCCCCGTGGGGATTTTCATATCGAAATGATCATCCAACATCATTGAATTAATCCTATTTTAATTTATATTTGCTCTGTAATATTTTATCACATGGAGGTCTCTTCCTGTATCATTTTTTAATATTAAAATAAAATTTTTAATATTAATTAGGATCGGGTTTTTGGAATTTACCTTCCTTCTTTTTTCGCTTAGATTAAAGTATATGAATATATATATATATATATATATATATATATATATATATATATATATGTATTAGAAGTAGTACAAACAAATAGGTTAACAGTCCACTGTTCGTAGTAGTTACATTTTCTTAAAAAGTGCGTAGTGAAATAGTCATGGTAATATTTTTTATAAGTGTTTATAAGAAAAACATAATTTACTGTCGTATTTTCTTACTACTTGTTAGTCCGCCATCACGCTGTGGGATATTTTGCTGTTAGGAAAAAAAAGATTTACAAGTTCTAGCTTTTTTAATATTTTTCATTTTATGGTAAGGGTTTTCCTGACTTCTTTAAATTTCCACTAGTTTGTGGAAAAAGATATGCTATTGCGTAGGTACCTCCAGTAAATCACTAAAACAAAACAGCATAGTATGAACGAAAAAGGCCTTAAACTTGATAAAAATGAACTTTTTCGATCAAAATCTTTATGCTATTATTAAAAAGAAAGTTCATAGTATTTTCAATTATTTTTAAAAATTTTTAATACCTTCTAACTAGTTAGAAATTTTCGTAAAATATTTTATTTTGATTTTAGTTTAGCGGGTAACTAAATCGTTACAAGATTTTACAATGGAAAACGTAGTATCACATAAATATTTTTTTCTGGTGACAAAACATTAATTTGAAAATTCTTGCAAAAATCAAATAATTGTCAGATTTTAATGGAACTTTTAGGACATATTTACAAATAAATGAAATTATTTTTGAAATTATTTTGAAAGATCTTGATGAAAATATACTTTTTACATCTGTTACGCTCGTCTACAAAACTTACGGGATTAACGGTATCCCTGGAATGATAAGAAGGAAATGTGTTTTTAATTTTCCCAGTCTCTACAAAAATGCCTTGCTACTTCTTGCTTTCCAGCTTTTTGAAAATATTTTTCTAGCGTTCCTGACATGTTCCAAGCATGTCATTTCAAGCAATTTTATTTCAGATAATCAAGATGGTATTCCTTTATTTAGATCAACAACCAACGTGTTAACGGTAATCACTAAATGTGTATATAATCACTTTATAGAAGAAGGTTAAACGTGACTTTAGATATCTCAGTTACGTTTGACTGAGATTGACATGCTGGACTTTGACACATGCACACGGTGTATGGTGTCTCTGGCTTGATTTTTGACGAAATTCAATCGTTCTTTACAAATCGATCAATGAAGGTTTGAAAATCGTGTTGACGTTCACGCTTCTAGATCATTTCACATTAATGCGGGCTCTAGGGGTGTCTATACATGGTTCTACGCTGTTTCTTATGTAATCACCGACTTTTCCAATATAATTCGTTCTCAACTCAGTATCTATGCTGATGACACAAGTAATTTATCCAATCTTAATCGTAAGTCCGATAACTCAGACAAAATAAAATCGACACGTGTGCTAAAAAATGACTTCCAATCAGATGTTAACTGGGGAAAAATGTTTTGTAAATTTGAATGCCGCTAAAATAAAATGGCTAAACTTTAATTATTATAAACAGCTATCCTTGTCCTTCATCAGAATGAATGATGCTAACCACTGGGGTCTCATGTTTTCTACTAAGATAAACTATTGAATAAATTTGTAAGCCTTCTTCTAAGAAAGTTTGCTCACTTTGTCTTACTAAATATTTTTCTTTTCAGAATTCTTTATGCGCATTTTAAAATCTAATAATCGTGAAAACATTGAATACTGATATTACATATGTTCTGGTTCTTTAGTTATATATTTCGATATTCTCACTGAATTCAAAGAAGGCTCTGTAATGGTATCAGTCTTGACCTAAATACTCGACTTCAGTCAATTTCATACCACCATGACGTGCCTTCTCTGTATTTTCTATAAATATCGCAGTTGCTCTAACCAGCTCTCCTCCTTCAAACCTCGAATTCATTAAGTGTATAACTAGATTGGCAAATCGGTCACATCGATTTAATGCCTTAATATGTAGAAGTAATCGTAAGTTCTATTTTTAACCACTACTCACCGGTGGATCTCAATTCCGGTTATTTGTTCCCTACCACTCTTCCCTGCCACTTACAATCTTTAAAAATTTTAATGTAACACCAATAGCAATATGTGTTCTTTATATATGTTCTTTTATTGTCATTTCTCTAAACTAAAATCTTCCCATTCTCTTTCACCCAGTAACTTCTTAGAGACATTATCGATTGTTTGAAGCATGGAGAGGGGTCTGAATTTTGTGAAGTAAAATTTTTTGTGGAAGTCAGACCACAAGCCGTTGGAATATTTTTCAAGGATAGTAGGTTGGGTAATTAAAATCATGGCGTTTAATTTCGATAAGATTTTGAAAAGAAACACTGTTTCTTATTTGGACGCCTTGTCAAGGTTACAGTTTGTGAATAGATCTGAAGAAAAGCACGAATCTGGTGAGGATAGAATAATACGCTGGGAGGAGACTTAAAAGTGAAACCCAGCAGGATACGGTGTAAAACAGAGTGATGGAAAGAATAAAAAGTAATAGTTAGAGAAATTGATTAATGATAGAGCGACATTTCAAGGAGGCAAGACAGAAGTTGACCATAAAGAATGGTATTGTATGTAATTAAGCTCCATGAATATTGAGAAAAGACGTATTGAGAGGAGTGCATGACGATGTGCGTTTCGGCGTAACGGCAACACGGAGAATGTTAAAACTGCAAGCGTGACGGCTTAGATTTTCGAATGATGTTGAGGAGTATATTGGGAGGTGTCCAAAGTGTAATAAGATGAGAAGTTTGAGACAGAAAGGAATTAATTCATGGCTTAATAAAGCAGAGCACTGAATTAGAGTGCACATGGATCATGTGCAGGAATATGGGTTTATTTTTAATACTAGTGGATGCGTACTCAGGTTGACCAGCAGTGATCAAATGTCAGGTTTTAAGAACCGTGTTTTCGAGAAATGGAGTGCCTCAAACAGTAGTTTGGCTTTGTATCTAGTGATTGTTGGGATGGATTAATTTAAAGCTGTGTCCTGTCATGTTTTCTTGGATCTTGCCAATTAACAAGAAGTATTTTTCTCATAGATGACGGTGGAAAGCCATTTAAGAAAACTGTATCATTTTCATGCAATAAATTTTATTTTAATTTATTTATTAAACGTAATGATAATGTCTGAGAAAGCTTGTAGCATATTTCACAGGAGATCATATATCATTTTTGGTCAAGCTGGTTCTTTTTGTTTGTTATTTGATATTTCCTTTGTTTTGAAACCAAGCTTGCCAGTAGCTGTTAAAGCTGAAATGTATATAATATTATTTACTTATGTGACAATACGCTGTAGTTTTTCTGTTAATAGTATTTGCAGAGCAGTTTTATATGTTTTCACAGTATGTTTCTGGGATTTTGTCATATGGATTTCTGGAAGGAATGTAAACAAGTTAAAAGTTACTCAGAGTAACAAAACAAATGACACATTAGATAACTGATCTCCTGCGGCCAGAAAGAAATGCTTTATTAAAAAGTCCATAACGTTTCCTAGAGAAGAAGGAAGAGATATATTTCTTCTTTTTCTTCTTCATTTCCCTTTTCTACGCTACGCTTACTTTCGTTGTCTTTACCCACAAATACACTCATCCAGATAATTGTGGTATTGATAATATATAAGTTAGCCAAAGAATGGAAGTCTACTCTCCCAAAAATGCATAGAATCTCGGAAAGTCGGAAAGTTTGAATCTTTAATATATATATGTATTTATTGGCTCTGTAAATAAATAATTATAATTACATTGAGCTCTCTGAGTGGATCAGTTTTAATATTTAAATCTTAATAACTAATATTAATACGATCTTCTTTGGGATTTTACCATCAAGCAGTTTCCTTTGGAATTATATATATATATATATATATATATATATATATATATATATATATATATATATATATGCAGCAGTATTTATTAAAATGAAGAGCATTCCCTCCGGTAACGCTCATGGAAAGAGACAAGAACAAGGTAGCGTCGGTTCAGTTTATTAGAGAAATATTAAGACAGTGTTGTCTAGGTTAATTCTCTTTACTACCCGTTATTAAACTTTACCACCTGTTATGAAAACTCTTGCCGCCTGTTTGCTCTTTAACAATATTTGCGACCACATCATCCCTTACATCGGCCCTCCTAACACCCCAGATTATAACCACTTGATTATTATGTGTGGATTGCAGTTGAGCCTGACCCCAACAAAACATCTTATAACACCAAAGATGAATTGAAGAAAATCATTATGGCAGCAATCCCCAACTTAATCAACGAGACTATCCAAATAGTTGCAAGAGATTTCAAAGTCGTCTGGACACTGTGGTTTAAGCCAATGCGATTTTATTTAATCATTTTACCCTTTTCAAGTATTTAAAGATATTTTTGTGTAATTTTGGTAAATGTATCTGTTAAAATGGAGTTCGAATTCCAGTTGAATCCATTGTATTCACTTACGCGCAAATACCCTTGGGAAAGGTATTAATCCGTCTCTTCCTTCCAGTTATGGATTAAATAGCAGGACAGATTGGGTTCTATAGCCTTGGTCGGCAACCAGTCTACCGCAGAAAGCAATGGCAACCTACTGCGGGATAATCTCCTGCCCAGTCAGTCATGTCTCTTTCGAGACATGATCGCCCAAAGCGTGTATCGCGCATGGCACTTAACTGACTGATCTGTTAAAATGAGATGTCAGCATTAATTTTCAATGTAGACGGCAATTTATCCATCTCACTCTATAACAAACACTATTTATAAATTCTTTTTAAAATAATTTGAACAACGGCATGTTGCAAGAAAAAATAACGTTTTTTTATAGCTCAGTAACTTATTTTGTAGAACCTTGTATTGCAGGGGGAATAATTCTTCTTTCTTTTTTAAAATAACTCAATAACTTATTTTGTAGAAAGTCTTATTTCAGGGGAAATAATTCTTTTTTTTTACCGTCAATAAACACTCGATTTTCTGTTACTTATCTATACTAACACAATAGTAAAGTAATATTCTAGGACATAACACATTTCTATGATATTTGTCAATATAATTAGGACTAAAAACACACAGAAGACATAAATATGATACATATAATGTAGAGAAATTAAATTATTATATATATAATGAAATGAAATGAAATTGCACTGATTGTATATTTATTGCAGGGGATGACATTGACTTTCGGTTGATGAAATGACGAAGCGGCAGATCTTGTCTCTCACTTGATATATTCGGATGCAGTAGCAAATTTTGAAAAAGAAAAAAATCAAAATTGTGTTTTTTTATTTTTTTTATAGGCAATTCACCAACTTTAACAAGAAAATGTATTTATTTTTTAAAATGGAAACTTAATAGACAGGTACATGTTTTAAACGAAAGTTTAACTACTTAAGCAAAGCAACCGACCGATTTTCGTTGCTGTTTATCCCATTTAAAAGCGTTTAACAATGTCTAATTTTACTTGATGACTTTTGTTTTCTTTGAAGCACCGCCATAACTACCATAATGAAGAGAATACGTTTCCACAAACACAGTACAAACGAAAAAGAGCGAATTCACAAAATCCAATATGGTGTATAACCAGAAACTAACCCATGCCGCCTTCCTCTAGTACCGTATGGTGATCTATGCTTCTACCTCACCGTATGCAGGTAAACGACGAGTCGAAACAAGAGTTATTCGACATTGCATCGTAACTACGAATATTCGTAGGTCGGGAATGGCATAACGCTTAACTTGCTTGACTTATTTACCAAAGTCGGTTTTCCGGGTGAAATAATTTTTTTGTTTTTGTTTTTGTTTTGAGTAATATACCTTAATAACATTTTGTCCAAAATAATGTTGCAGGGGAATTATATATATATATATATATATATATATATAATTTTTTTTAAATTAAAAATACATTGCGACCCGGAAGTTTCTATGTTTTGAGATTTCTACCTCGTCATCAGGCAATGTTACATCATTGTTGGGAAAATGATTTTCATTTAAATATGAGAAAAAATACGTTTCTTACTTATAGATATGGGAAGACATAAAAATTTATGTGTGTGTTCAATTTAATTCACCAGAATAAAGGTTCACTTTAAATTTGATAACATGTTTATAATTTTGGGGAATATATGATTTCTTCTTTTATATAAGTTTAAATTATTCAAAAGACATCATTATACAAGATGGTGACGGTTTATTGCACAGTGGATGTGGTGAGTAAAATATTCCTTATTCTTCTCGTGTTTGACGTTTACCTTCAGTGTGTGGGCGATTATAGATCTCTTCGACGTCCTGTCTTTTGTAGCCATTAGTAAATTTTGCTTTTTTCCTATATCACCAAATGTCTGTCATGCAAAATATTTACACCGATTCGCTATGTATGATATTCACTGCTCTCCCTTGCTCCTCTTGTTTCCAATATGCTCTGTGAGAGGCCAATTTTCACATCACGCATTCACTATTTTGTATATGCACTACAAATTTCAGTGGATAACAGTTTCTAGAAAGGTAATATCTTACTTTTAAAAACATTTAAGATTAAATTAAACAAATATACTTATTAAGTTATTACAAAAGTAATGGTTGCTCGAAGAGTTGTGTTTTGAAGAGCAATTTTAATATAGTATTCATGGTATAAAGTAGGTGAATTTTGGCAATAATAATAAATGTGTACTCTTTAATGATTGTTAACTTACTTTAAGACAAATATCATGGAATAAAAGGCCTTAATTAGGAACATGACATAACATGATCTTCGTTAACTTTTCTTACACGAGAATAGAGTGCCTAGAAAACTTCTGCTAATATCAACAGAACATGAGAAGATGGGTCCATACGTGATCAGAAAGTACAAAGGAGGTTCCAGAAATGATGGGAGCCTTGAAGATGAAGAAGGTAAAGGACGGTCCTGCAGATTTGACAATGAATAATTGCAAGCAGTTGTTGAGCAAAACCCATCTCAATGTGTCAGAGAAATGTCTCAGATGCTTGGAGTCAGCAATGCAACAACCTCACACTATTTATAGAGTATTGACAAGTTGAAAAGCTCAATAAATGTGTTTTTTATGATCACAATGAACATGTTCGATGCCCTTTTTGCCTTACACCAATAATCACATTCTTGATCAAATAGACACTTGTGATAAAAAGTGGATGCTTTATGATAACCTAAAAAGATCATGATAACCTTTATGATAACCTTAAAAGGTCATAATAACCTTTAAATATCATCAATACTTGATCGTGATGAATCCCGCAAAAATTTTCCAAAGCCAAATTTGCATAATGCAAAATATTATGGTGACTGTCTGGTGGTCTGCAATTGATGTAATCCAATACAGCTTTCTGAAAGCCAATCAGGGCATTAATGCAGAGCTTTACTTCAATAATCTTACTGAAATACATGCACTCCTTCAAAAAATGAGACCTGCATTGGTGAATCAACATGGCCTAATTCTGCGCTACGATAACGCGCGGTCATATGTTGCAAGAATGATAGTGCAAAAACTCACATATTTGGGATACGAGAGTTTACAACATCCTCCACATTCACCTAATCTTTCACCCACTAATTATCATTTTTAGGCACTTAAGCACATTTTATAAATGGTAAAGCTTTTAGGCTTAAACCGGAGGTTGAATCAGTTTTCGAAGATTACGTTGCATTACACTCAATAACTTTTTATCAACGAGTAATAAATAATTTCGTTCATCGATGGCAGTGGTGTATAGATGCTCAATACTCGTATTTTGACTAATTTCAATATTTCTACACTTATTTTTTCAAGAATTTATCTGTTTCTGGAATCAGCCATTATTTTCGTAACAATTTAAAAAGAAGTTAAATTTGTAGCATATTTTTGAAAAGTTAGAAATACAGATAATTTTTAAAAAAGTACTTTTTAAAATAGAAAGTAATAGCTGATATTTCCTGATATTGTCTTGACAGATTATTGACATATTAACCCACTAAATTGCAAACTAGTTCTGTTGCTATGAAAGTCCACGGTGTCGAGCAAGATAATTTTTTTCGTCGGAATATATGTTAAAATATTTAGCAGTTTACCATATGTCTAGGCTTAGCATATTGCTACCACATCTGATCTGATTCTTTGCAATGAATTTAGAGAATCTTATTAAAATCCAAAGAAGGTTATCGGCCCTGGACCAGGTATCTCGAATTCAGCCAATTTCTTACCACCGTAATGTACCTTCCGTATATCTCTTCTATAAATAGTTGCCATAGCAATTGTTCTCATCATTTTACAGTCAAAATAGCTTGATATAACCATGATTTCTATGGTGACAGTTTCTTTGCTCGTGAGTCTCGCTTTTAGAGCTATCTTCCGAATTATCGCTTTCCAGTCAAGTTTGATTTTCTAGAATTTAAATGCAATATAAATTGCTATCCTTTAACCTACTCTGTTCCTTTATTGTTCTCTTTAATAATGTTTTTTTCATATTCTCTCACACTACATAACAACTTGCGCCATAGTGTATTTATTGCCTTGCTTAAAGGGAAATGATACAAAAATAAAGATAAAGACTGAAGAGGAGTTACCAGAACCAATACCATTACAGATTTTTGGTATTTTATGAAGAATCTCTAAATACATAGCAGAAGTTACTGGATCATATGTGTCAGCAATATTCAATGCATGGGCGAATGGTAGACTTATAAATGAGTTTAACACGACACAGTAAATCAACTTTACCAGCAGCGAACCTAGCAATTGATTCATTATAATCTTTTAAATTCATTTTAGCAGAATATGTTAGTCGGAAAAATAGCAATGGGTCCCTCACCTGGAGCTTAACATCAGCAAGCTTAGTTTCAAAAGGAAATATTTACGTACTTTTACTTTCCACGACACAATAAATCTCACCATCCGATTGTGGATAGAATACTGGTGTTATATCTGGTCAGCCGCCCCTGCTGTTCATTTCAGGATTCTCGACAAGCTCTAAAGGAGAATCTGTAATGCGATCGGTCCGGATCTGGCAGCTCAACTCCAGCCACTTTCTAATCGGCGGATGTGGTTTCCCTCTGTCACTTCTACAATTATGTTCATGGCTTCTGCTCCGACGAACATAGATCACTGATGCCCCCTCTACTAGAATTTACACGAGGAACCAGATTGGTAACAAGTCCCATCATTTTGCAGTTAAATCTATCAAATACAGCCGACAATTCTACTCCATTAGCTTCTTTTCTCGCACTTCCCGCCTGTGGAACTTCCTTCCGTATACTTGATTTCTTGACAGCTACAACCTCCAGGAATGTAAATGCAATGTCAATACTCATCTCTAATTCACTTGACTTCAGTCCTTCCCTCGTCCTTTCTACATCATCTCGTGTATCTTGTACTTTTCTTTCTCACTCTACCTTCGCAACTGTCATCATACCTGTATTCCCATTCTTCTTTTGCCCTTTCTCTGACACCCACTGCAACTGGATCTTCTTTCTGTTTGCCTAAACATTTACTCTCTTATGTATCCCCCTGCGCATCAGTGGCGGTATCGCCTTCCTTGTGGTGAAACAAGTAAAAAAGATCTCCTTCAATAGAAGTACCTATAAACATGTTTTTATATTGGTTTATACAAGCAATTAAATAATTTTATAGTCTTTTTTCTACATTCTTATTCTAATTCATTAATAAGTTATATAAATTTAAATAAGCAATAACCTCATTGACATTAAAACAATACTACTCATTTTTATTACCTTTTCCCAGTCATGAAAGCTAGCAGCCCTACATTTGCATTTATTGCGTAGGTCATTAAATAGCTGTCAAGAATGTGTAGCCTAGTTAAAATAGAATAGGTCACTTCTAATCCAGTAGGTCATGCAGCAAAGGTTTACAGTAGAGTGCAGTCAGCATACAATTAGATAAGCATTGCCGAGAGGATAAATGTAGATGGCGACAGTATAGAAAAAAGAAAAAAAAACAAAACATTTAAGCTTTTATTTATCTTCTTTCAGAATTTAGTGCTTGACAATTTGACATTTCTCCCTAAAATCCACAAACTGCATTTTCACAACGATTTACTGAGCCAGTGGAGTTATCTCTTTCATCTTAAGAAACATCACGCACCATAAACAAATTGGTGTCAGTATCCACTACCTAATTAGCATTGCATACACGAAATCTTTTAAATCCGTTACAAAATGGATTAAATGCGATATAGTTTTAATTTATTTCTTTAAACATTATTTTAATAGATACTCGTACTTGATTAGATACTCCGTTTTTTATAATTAAAAAGTATATCTTTTTATATCTTCCGGTCTGAATAATCGAGAAAACTTTTGAGGAAAATATGCGTCCTCCGGTAGAACTTTGAACTTGCGTCTCCTAGGGAAAACTGTCAATTCTTCTGAAGTGTTCGAGCTGTCTACGATATGTCAGATAAACTGATGATTTCCTCTAACAGACGCAGATCCGAATTCTACTGAAGGATGTATATTTTCTTAACAATATTTCTCGATTATTCAGGCCTGTATATATAAATAAAATAAACATTAATGTTTAATTATAAGAGAAAAAATTCCAGGAGAAATTAGAAATTATGACATACCCAAATAAAGAGGAACAGTAAATGAAGGAACAGAAATTATGACAAAATGCATCCACACTAAGAAATACCTATTAGGTTCACACAAACATGGATGAAAACGTCATAATTCGTTTGAATTTAAACAATGCGCAGTCATAAATTCTCTGCCATGTGAACGTTCGAATAAAACACCGTTACAAGATCGTTCTTAAAAAGAAAAACAATAAAAAGTAAAATCAGTTATTAAAAATCGCCTGGAGAAACCACATTTGGTGGAAACCAAGTTATCGAAATAAATCGTTTATGAATGAAAAATATTCAAAGTTATACAATGTAATTGTATAGAACACTTTTTAATAGATCAAAAACAAATTCAAGAAATTATTAAATATTAAGTAAAGAAAATGAAAAAAACACAAAACATCCTTATTAAAGGAGATAAATCCAGCAATATATACCAAATAAACCCAAACGTATATGAAAAAATCTAAGTAAATCTTACAAAAAAGCTCCAGATTCATACATTGAAAACATCAATAACGAGGCTAAAATCATTACAGACAAATTAAATTTAAGTAATAAAATACAAATATTATCTGGCAAACAAGCTTTCCTGAGAGTGAAAGACCACAAAGATGACTTTAACAACAATCCATCATACAGACTAATTAACCTACAAAAACAGAAGTGGGCAAAATAAGCCCTCAAATATTAAAAAATATTTGCGACTTGTTAAGAACAGCCACTCAATCATACCAGTGAAAAAACATCAGTGACTGTATTTCATGGTTCCAAAAAATTAAATGCAAAAGTAAATTTATCAAATGTGATATAAAAAAAAACTTTTACCAATCAATATCTGAGAAAGGTTTACTGGAAGCATTTAATTTTGCTAAAATGTACAAATAAATACCATCAGAGCATATTGACATAATATTACATTGCTGAAAATCTATACTTTTCCACAAAGGTATAGCATGGATCAAGAAATCCAACAACGGAGCATTCGATGTACCACAAGGATCATATGATGGAGCAGAAATCTCAGAATTGATGGGAATATACATTTTAAACAAAATAAACAAAATAATCCATTTTGACAACCACGGATTATATAGAGATGACGGTTTAATACTAGCACCAGACAACAAAAGAATGAATGAAAAAATAAGGAAATAGCTTTTAAATTATTCAAAGAACTTGATTTTGATATTACAGTGGACACAAATAATAAAGTGGTACAATGTTTAGATGTAGAACTTAATTTACAAACCGGAAATGTCTCGCCATACATAAAAAAACACTAAGTTATCATACATAAATACAAAGTCCAATCATCCAAATAATATAATTAAACACATTTACAAAGGCATAGAACACAGACTATCTAATAATTCGTCAAACAAATCAATATTTAATGAAAAGAAAAATATATATGAGGATGCACTAAAACATTCTGGCCATAAAGCATTTTACAATATAATTCTCAACCAAACAGTCAAATCAAAAACAAAAGAAAACAAAACATTATCTGGTTCAAGCCACGATTTAATTTAGAAGTAAAGACCAAAATAGGACATATATTTTTTAAACTAATAGATAAGCACTTTCCAAAAGAATCAGAATTAAACAACATTTTCAACAGAAACACAATCAAACTATGTTATAGTTGGACTAATAATTTAGATAGTTTCGTAAAAAACAAAACGCCAGAACTTAAATAGCATCGTACAAAATAAAACCACCAACAAAGAATGCAACTGTAGAGACAAAAATAAATGTCCACTTCATTTGAAAATATCAAAAACATCCTCCATGGGTGCATTGTTTGTTACCGAAAGGAAGAAGTATGAGACATCAGCTAAAATGCAGACAATTTCCATCATCAAGAGCGGTGAACTTTCACCCAATCTTCAATCTGCACTCAATCTTCCATCTGCACGAGCGCTCTTGCTTTAAAAGAAAAATTATATTATTTAATGTGTCTTTCTATGAAAATGTAATGTTGAAAGTCGAACGGAAATGTTAAAAAGTATGAATTACTGTTATTAGCATTACGAGAATCAACATTATTTAAAGAATGATAAATTTCATCCGTTAGATGCTTCACCGAAGTTAACATAAAAATTCTCGCTCCAATTCAGTCCCTTGCATGAGAAACAGGCCAGCAACTTTTTTAAAAATTCAGCAGCCTCGAAGACAAACCTGTATTATACATTTTTTTATTATACATATTCATTTTCTGTGTCTTGTATATATATATATATATATATATATATATATATATATATATATATATCAAGAACAGAGAAAATTGTCATGCAGAGATTTTATAACAAATTGAAAAATGTTTGCGTTTCAAATGTTTGTATGGCTACACATGCACACAAACAAAGGGAGCTGAAACTTTACAATATCGCACACACACACACACACACACACACACACATATATATATATATATATATATATATATATAAGGTACGGTGGGTAATTTGTTGCTATCTTATATTATTTATTTCGAACATGCGTGTTTTTCAATTTTGGATTTTGTCGACTGCATTTTTAAATATTGTATCCCGCTCTTCTCAATTGTCAAATATTGAAAGAATTAGGTCAATCATCGTGTTAGTCTAATAATTAAAATCATTGCAATAATAATAATAATAATAATAATAATAAGAAGAAGAAGAAGAAGAAGAAGAAGAAAAGGAAGAAGAAGGAGAAGGATTCATAGTTCCCGTATTTTCAAGCTTTACTTCACATTCTCTTGTTTAGTCAGATGACAGAAGGTAGAGTCATCTGTGGATAGAATATTTCTGTATAGCTTTTATTTTAGTTTACTTTTTAATTATTTTCCATATCTCTTTTAGAGATTTCAAATTGCCTTACCGTTATATTTCATCATTTGAGCAATCTCATATTTTATTTCTAATTATTTTCAATAAATGTAAATAAAATATCGAATCATCTCACATCACCAAAAAAAAATTTTAATTTGTTTTATTCCTCTCAGTACATGAGAATCTGAAGGTTGGTGATTGTTGCATAAAAGTTTCAGAATAATTATTTATAGTGAAAGGAATTTATTAACTAAGTTAATATCAGAATAGTCAAAACCAGTAACTTTTCACATTTGGACACATTTTTTTTTTTTAAAAATAAATAAGATGAGGAAGGTGATTTTCTAAGCATAGATTAGATGTAGAACAAAGATGAAAATATTAGGCATATAGTGAAAATCGAACTGACTACTCAACCGTAATGATCCTAGCGAGACAAGCTTGTTAAACATGACTTACGTCGAGGTTCTCAAATAAGGTGAAACGACATCTGTTGTGTGCTATTCACATTCTCTTAGCGGTTGTCAAAATTGTTAGTACCTCGTCAGTATTGATATTAACTCAATCAACCTCAAGTGACCCAACGATCAAAATCTTGACCATTGTGCTCATGCTCTCGATATAGTTATCTGACCCTTTAAAATGAATATTGCTCAAGTCATCGTGAACGTTTCCCTCATTGAAACTTGTTATAATACCTGCTTCCTCAATAGGCGAATATAAGAAAGGCTAGCTTTTAATTGCGACCCGTGAGACGAACTTCAAAGTCCATCGATACTAGGCTAGCATGATCATTTCAACTGAACGTATAAAATATCTCAACTTTTGACATAAATGGACTAGATAACTAATCCACTGGCGTACTGTAGAGGCTTTGTTAAAGCACAAGAGGCGAAAATAATTCTCACATTACGACATAGTTTAGTAATAACGTGACACATTTAACCACTGCAAGGATAAAACGAAATCAAAACCATTTAAAAGTTAAATGAAGTTTAGGTATTTCTGCAGGTCTTGGCAGATCAACCGCCAAAAATTGACACCTAAAAATTTGGCGTCACTACATCTGCAGCTTTTAAACTCACTATATATTAACTGAGATTTTTGTACATATTTGACAACTTTCCATATATATATATATATATATATATATATATATACGCAATGAGATAGAGGGAAAGAGAAAAGAGCTCGTTGATATTAATTACAAATAATTATTTAAAACTTTATTTTCATCATAATTTCACACCCACACACACACACACACACACACACACACACACACACACACACACATATATATATATATATATATATGCGTGTGTATCCTTGTGTGCGTATATAAACGAACACATACGCACATAAGTATTCATAGTGCTGATTTATATGGAGCTTTAATTTGATATTTTGTGGGAGTTGTCTTAATTTTGATTGGCTGTTTTTTTTAAATTTTTCTTCATTTTTATTTTATTGTGTAAGTGTTTTAACATTTTTTTACTTTTTAATGTTTTGTTGCTTTTTAATGTACGCGTGAGTGGGTGTCTGCTTTACTTGGTTTGGGCTTGTCATTTTTTCGGTTGACATTTTTTATTGTTTAATCTCTATTTTTTGCCGTGTTCGTATATTTGATCGCTTGAAGGTTTTTTAAATCATGGTTGAGTGTTTTTTTTTTCATTTCTCCATCTGTGTTAGTGGGCATTATGTGTGTTTTTTTCTTTTGTTTGGTGGTTGTTATATTGTTTTATATTTTTAACCATAATCTAAAATAAACCCCTAAGCGCTCAAATATATCAACTCGGTAAGAAAAATGTCAAGCCAATAAAAAGAGGTAAATCCAATAAAAACAGGTCAACTTAAATGTCAAGCAAAAAAACAAGTAAAAAGAAAACAATCTGGCACAGAAATCAAACACCTTCACAATAAAAAGAAAGAAAAGGAAAACTAAAAAAAATATCACAAATAAGACTACTCCCCAAAAATATCAAATTACACCACGTTCCTTATAAAAAAAAAATAAAAATCAGTCGATATGACGGAATCCTCACAAAACGTTGAAGTCGGCATGAACCTGCTCAGTTAGAATGATAAAATATTTGCATTATATATATATATATATATATATATATATATATATATATATATATATATAAATGAAGAATATTGAAAAATTCTACAATATAATAATATTGAACACTTTAATACAACTGTGCACTGGTTTAATTTTTATGACCAAAAACTAAGTAATTAAATAATCAATATGTTTTACAATTGATTACTTTTATCACCAGTGTATTTTAACAATAAACGATACGGATTTTATCAAATTCACGAATTAAAAAAACAAACAATGTGTTTTTACGATAAACGATACAGATTTTATGAAACTCACGGAAAAATAAAACAACCAAAAAAAAAACAAAAAAAACAAAAAAGAAACATAACCATGCAGGAATTCAAAATATCACACTCATTGAAAAATATACTTATACTAAACTGAAAAGAATATGTGCTGCATTTATTACAAAAAAAAATTCAACAGTTTCTTACCAGGATCAGATTGAAAGCATTAGTCTTCCTAAAAAATATGCAGGAGGGGGAAAAATGTGTAATTTCGATTTCAATTTCAAAACCACAAGTTATACCCCTTCAATCAAAGAATTGATTAAATTTGAAAATATGATTTCCATATTAGACCAAATAACATTTTAAAAAATCAACAACTTCCAAAAATTATTAAACCCTGAAGTAAAAAATAAAAAATAAATAAAATGTCCTCAAAAATCCAACATTTATGAAATAAACCCAAAGAAATACGAAAAAAAAGATGAATGAAGAAATCACAAAATCTTTTTAAAAGTCCCCGATTCCTATATTGAAAATATTAAAAAGGAAGCTAAAATTATTACAGATAAGTTAAATTTAAATCAAAATATACAAATCTTAAACGGCAGATGAGCTTTTATAACAATCAGATACGAAAATGATTATTTTCCCAACCACCCCTTATACCGATTTATATATCCAACAAAAACAGAAGTGGCCAAAATAAGCCATCAAGTATTAAAAAATATTTGTGATTTACTAAGAACAGCCATTCAAGCCAACAAGTGGAAGAACACAAGTGATTGCATTTCCTGGTTTCAAAAATTCCAATGCAAAAATAAATATACCTTCATTAAATATGACATAAAAAATAAGCCATCAATTTCTGAAAAAATTATGGAAGCGTTTAATTTTGCTAAAAGGTACAAGAACATACCATCTGAACACGTTGATACAATCCTACATTGTCGCAAATCAATACTTTTCCACAATGGTAAAGCATGAATTAAAAAAATCAAACAATGGCACCTTTTATGTATCACAAGGATCGTATGACGGAGCCAAAATTTAAAAATTGATGGGCATATACATTTTGAATAATATCAACAAAATAATCCACAAAGACAAACATGAGATAACGGATTAATGATAGCACCGGACAACAAAAGAGAAAATGATAAAATAAGGAAAGAAGTTTTCAAATTAGTCAATCAACTGGATTTTGACATAATAGAAGAAACAAACAGAAAAGTAGTCCTATATTTAGAAGTAAATTACAAACGGGCAATGTATCTCCATACATGAAAGCAAACACAAAGTTAAAGTACATAAACACAAGATCTAACCATCGCAAAAGCATAACCAAGCACATCACAAAGGAATAGAACACAGGATATCAAAAATTCGTCAAACAAAACAATATTTGACAAAAAAGTAAAGCTCAAATTGCACTAACAAAATCTGGCGATGAGAACATTTCAGAATACAATTCCCAAACAAACAGACAAATAAAGAAAGATGATATAAAACGAAACGTTATCTGGTTCAACTCATCATTTAACTTAGAAGTAAAAACAAAAATAGAACAAATATTCTTTGAACTGATCGATAAACACTTTCCGAAAAGCACAGAACTAAACAAAATTTTCAATAGGAATACAATCAAAGTGAGTTACAGTTGTACTAGCAATTTAGAAAATTTCATATATAAACAAAACGCCAGAAATTTAAATACCATTGTACAAAACAAGATAATTAATAAAGAATGTAACTGCAAGGAAGAAAATAAATGCCCACCTCAAAGACTTTGTAATACAAAAGAATTCATTTACAAAAAAATTATTTCCAGAAAATAAAAAGCAGGTCTGGTATTAGATTTATTGTTAGCGCATTTTTAGCCTAAAAAGAAATAATTGTAGCGTCTGACGCTAGGAGTTATGGGATCGGAGCGGTAATTTTAAATAAGTTTAAAGATGGGACTACAAAGACCATAACTCATGCTTCCAGAACCCTGCTTCCTGTAGAAAGAAGTTAATGCCAGATCGAGAAAGAAAGTCTGGCGATTATTTACGTGGTTACAAAATTTCACAGTTTCCACCATGGAAGTAAATTTGCACTACTGACAGATCATATACTTTTGCTAACAATTTTTGGATCAAGAAAAGTTATACTAACACACACTGCTAACAGGTTACAGTGCTGAGGAATAACCTTGCTAAACTAAGACTTTTAGATGGAATACCTACCCTCGAAAAAACTAGGACATGACGACGGTTTGGCTAGGTTCATTCCAAAATTTGCAGAACCGTTAGAAGTCACGGTGATAGCTGTCTTAAGAGATGAAAAAGAATTATTAGTACTACTATGCAATACAGTTTGGACGTTACCCGTGACTCTAGACAATATAAATAAAATAGCTGAGAGGGTAGAATTTATTAAAAAAATGAAATAGAAAGAAAAAAATAACTTAAAAACGGATCTAAAGTATCACCTTTCTCAATCTACGAGCAAGTGTTTTATATGCAGAAGGAGTGGTAATACCATATACATTGCAAAAGAAAATCTTGAAAGAATTTCATATAAGTCATCAAGGCATTGCAAGAATGAAATCATTAATTTGTAGCTATACGTATTGACCTAGGATGGAACAGAAAATCGAAAAAATGGTAAAAGAGTGTAGAGGTTGACAACTTGCGGCAAAAGCAACACTACTAAAAATTCAGCCCTGGCCTAAAACGGATGTCCTGTGGACGAGGTTACACATTGTCTACACTAGACCAATACATGATTATTACTACCTTATAACAACGGACAGTTTATCCAAATGGCCGGAAATATTCAAATGTAGACACCGCTTTCCGTAAATACTATGGAAGTACTAAACGAGCTTTTTAGTCGTTTCCGTGTACCAGAAACATTAGTTAGTGACGACAGGATACAGTTTATCAGCAAAGAATTCAAGAATATATGCACGTCTTTGTCCATAGACCACATTACGACCTCAGTTTACCACCAGAGGTCAATTGGCCAAGCATAAAAGTACATAGACACTTTTAAAAAAGGTCTAAGAAAGAATCACGGCATGGACACTGATGAGAGGAGTATACAAAAGTTTTTAGCTCTTTACAGTATTACTCCCAAGCCGAACACAGATTCATGCTTATCACCAGCCACCTATGCTTGCGAGAAAAATTCGGCTATTGTTTGCCTAGTGCAACGAAAAGTGTGGTAGAAAAAATTCTTTGCGACCGAATTTTACTAACCAGGATAAAGAGTATTTTTCAGTAATTATAAAGGTGGAAAAAACTTCTGGGAAGACGGTATTATCATCAAAAACACAGGTAAAGTGATATACTTGCTCAAAGGAAGAAGATTATAAAATATGAAGCATTTAAATCAGTTGAGGTCAAGAAATACAAAATATGTCACGCTTAGCGAAGAATGACCAATGGAGGGAAAATATGACTCATTCGAAATACCAGTTCCCATAGTTCCACCAGCACCGATAGAAGACTCTCCAACCCCACTAGTGCCGGAAGAGTCGGCTTCCCGAAAATCGCTAATACGTCAAATCTCAGCAGAAGAAAAATTGGTGAGACGTAAAACTATGAGGTAAAGAAAAAAAATCAAGCAATTATGTTCTGACGTCAAAAAAGCAACGGTATTAAGCAAAATTTTAAGGAAAATTAGCTCAGGGGGAGATGCTGCAATGAAATGTCCCGCACAACCTATCGTCTATATAGACTGACTGTATTCGTAGTGAACACGGGAGATAAATGTAACTTGCTTCTTCAATTAATTGACTACTACCAGATTCCCTGTTTTGCTGTAATGTATACTCTTTACAATAAACTCTTCTTCTTTCATCTACGCACGTATTGCTGTTCTTTCACTCAGAAACCACCTCGTCTGTTTGTAACTACTTTAAAGGATACAACACAATTATTAAAGCAAGATATTTAAGAAAAATCAGAAAAAAGTAACCTCAGTGCGAATGAATAAAAATTGCCAGTGTCATAAAAATCCACACAAAGTCATAAAAAATATTTTAACCTGCGTTTAATTATTTTTCACCAAGAAATTCATAGCGTTTGACATTTTTAGAAAATGTGTCGGATATTGTGAACGCAGGGTTCTATTTAATTTGCTACTATTTACTGAAATAATGAAGTCAACCTCTCAGAATAGCATAAATTTCAGAGTGTATTAGGTGTCTGATACAGCTGACAATCATCATTGACATAAATCAAATTTTACTTATAATTAATCTTTTTGGCTAATAATTTTAATTATGATAAAGGCTTAAAAGGGTTTGTATATATGATGAACATTTGTGTATGAGCCAACAAAGAAAAACTTGCACAAATAAATACTTGCACAAATAAATACTTACAAAACTGTGTGAAAAGATGCCTTTTTTAATTATACACTGTTATTGTCTTCTTTAATTCTTTCACTTCTAGTAAGCACTCGTTTCTTATTGGCTTTTATTGCTCTGATCCGTGTTACATTACATAAAAATGTTTAATTTCCTACGTTGATATACATTTCGCTCCTAACAGAAGGTAGCATGAATCGAAAGCATGAATTAATTTAAGATTAAATAGATTTAATCAGGAAATAACAAATGTTTCAATGTAAATTTTTTGAGCGTTATTCTTTAAGTTGTGATTGCTTTTGGATACCTTACGCGATAACTGAATCTAACCAGATTATAGAGACGTCATATTAATGTTTTCTGATGTTTTTAGTGTTTAAACTGATTGAAGGTTTTCGGAAATGATAGGTAGAAAGCTAAAAAGTTCTTTCAAGTGGTGCCTGATTATTATGGCTTATATCTCTCATGAATATTGTTTGCTATTTTTAAACATAAATCCAATATTTTAAATTAAGACATAACAATTTGATTAATAAAGAAATGTTCCTCGAAAATTCACAATAGTCAGCATTTTAATGAAATATTTTCTATTAAGCAACATTTATACATGCACACAAACACGCAACAAAATTTACCGACCATTTCTTTTCTCAAGCAATTAAAGATTTGAAATTCCAGAATATATGAATCGAATCTGAACAATATTTATCCATTTGAACGATAATTTCACTTACTAAACTATTACAGTTTCCAACACATTTGAACATTCATGGTGAGATATTTAAAATGCTTTAAGCTTCTAATCGATATTCTTCCTTTTCCCTGGAAAAGAACAAAATCCATAAATTAGCATCAGGCAATCTAAATCTATCTAAATACTAAGTAAGTATTTCTAAACAAAAGCGATATCTAAGTTTTAAAATTAATTTGTAAAAATAAAGATATTTTGCTGTATTTCAAAACGAATTTAAATTGACTGGAATGACCGCTTTTAGTCACCAAAAATGTCAGATTTTAGCCATATTTACAATTCTCTCAGAACAACGTAACTTTATTTATTGAAAATCTTTCAAAAATGAATCCTGCATTGAGAACAATTTCCTCGCAGATTAAGACGTGACACAAAGATGCTGAGACTAACATGAAAGGAACATGTGAACAATGAGGACGTTTAAAAAATGGGAACGAATAGGAAAATTAAAATCACAAAGAGACAATTTAAACTTTTGGAATATAAAGAAAGAAAACTTGGAGAGTTTAACACTTACAGGACAAATTGGGATAAGGAAGGACAGTGTGAAAGAGCCGAATGAGTTTTTCTGAATGGATGTCAGAGCTGGAAGAAAAAGGGATCGTAATGAGTCAAATCTTGCTCAGATGTACAAGAGACACGACAATCATTGTGAACATTTTTATTCTTTCAAAGGAATTCCTGAAGAGACAGCGTAGAAAACGAAGTAAAATCTTGAAATTATTAAGATGATGGTGACCACACTGATTACTGCTTCTTTAACCTGTGTTTATGTCGTTCTTTGTTTTGTTTTCTGAAGTGAAATATTTCGATGTCCCGTACTTTAGAACATTCATGTTGAGGTGTTCAATGCGGCTTTATCTTCTAACTGATATTCATCCTTTTCCCTGGAGAAGAAAAATTCATAAATTAGTATCAATCAATCAAAATAGATCTAAATTTTAAGTCATTGAAAATATTCAATAGGCTGTTATATAAGCTTTCTTTTTCATCCTTGGAATTTTTATTTCTAAAAGAAAAAAAAAACATGATAAAAAATTGCATCTGGTAAAAAAGAACATGATAAAAACATGAAAAAATCGCTAATACAGTGATTGATGCATTTCTTTTGCAGATGATGGGTTAGTCTTGAGATTTATATAGTCATAAAATTCAAAAATATTTTTGCCTTGTGTCAGGCTTTCATTCAATTATTACCGGACAATTTTGCGATAATGATTTTTCTCGTTTAAAAATTAGTTTATCTGATATACTTTCATTTTATATTCCACAGAATGATTATTAAGTTTTCATCACCGATCGGACGCGATCTACTGTTAAGTAAATCTAATTACTCGCTAAAGACGAAGGTAAAATGGTCGGGTCGCTCTACCGATTGTGTACGTACCTGACACCTCATGCTAGACTCTACCATTAAAAGAGCCAGATCAAGTCAAAAATAGAGTATTGTTGTCATATTTATGAGGGGACAACCAAGTTCTAAGTTTCCAATTACGTAGAGTTCAAAAGCGTGTCCAAATCCATGTGGGTGACGAATTTCACTTTTCAACTTCTCTGTCACAGGTGGGATGTGGCAAGCTTTTCCTGCTCTATCACTTATTCCATGGAAAGTGCTCTGACAAACTACATTGTTGGTTCTAACCTTCACTGCTAGAACACACTTAAATTCTAACACTTCCACACACTCCCTATGTATTCTATCGATGTGAAGCAAGTTCCACACGAAGAGCTTTTTCCCGTGAAACTCAAACTCCGTGAAACTCCGTGGGACCGTCTCCAAAGAAGATGTTTCAGCGATCACGATATTCCTAACTTTTTCAAGTCGAGAGTCAACCGTTATCTTTCTCTTCTCTCCATATAAACTACTTTTTAACGTAACCCTTTACCTGGAGTGGTCCTTTAGTGTTGTACAGGGTGGACCTTACTGTAAAAAAGAAAAAAAAAACGCTTATTTTTAGAACATCCAGAATTTGAACGTGATTTGCCAACTGCTTTTTATGAAGATAAACTCAAGTATTTATCAAATAAATGTTACCTTATTGACATAGAGTTTTGCTTGAAAATATCAAAAGTGTCCTCCATGTTCTTATTGTTGGTTTCTGGAATGATGAAGTACGAGGCACCAGCTACAATGCAGATAAATCCCATCGTCAACAGGGGTAAACTGTCACCCAATTTTCCATCTGCAATGTCTCTCTTGTGTTAAAAACAGAAATATAATATTGTTTAGTGTTTCTCTGTATGAAAATGTAATGTTGCAAGTCGAACTGAAAAAATGAAATTATGAATTATTGTTATTAGAATTACAAGCGTCAAAATTAAATTAAAGTGTAACAGGTTCAATCTGGTAAATTCTTTCCTTTTTCAGTAAATTAACAAATGTTAATATTTAGTTTCATTAACAATGAAAACAGCAAATGCAGACAAAAATTGAGAGTGGCGAGAAGTAGATTTTCCATAGCATCACTAACTTAGCTTTTTGCATTAACTTATTCAACTATTCTTTAATTTTTTTTTACCATATGATCATATTTATTTTGAAGGTTTTTTGTAAACATTCATAAAATCATCGCATTTTTCCTTTGAAAATCATATTAAACACATATTTTATTGGTTGGGGATGTAAAATCATAGAATTCATATAATCCACATTTTAAATTCCTCCAGTGATTAAAAAAAAAGAAGTATATCATGTGTTCACTTCTTAAGTTGAAAGATACGGTGTTTGAGGTCGCAGAACTCAACTACTTATAAACATTAAAACGGAAGTTAATATGTAGTTTCCTTAAGAATAAAAAGAAGCGCGCATTACATAGCATTGCAGGAAAATACTCATGCAACAAACGCCGCCAAAAACTAATTTTCTAATTGAAAATTGTAAACACGTTATTCATAATTTAAGTAAGGAGGGGAATAAAAACAGTTGATTCCTATATGCCAATTTAAAATGTTCAACCCCGCCTACCCGATGATTTAAATAAAACAAATGTTTTTGCAAAAATGTGTTAGTATGTGTCTCTATCCCTACAATTTAGTAAGTTAAACTGGTCGAAGAAATTGTATGAAAATATTAAGAAGAAAAAAAAAGAAAAATTAAGCGAAGAACATTGTTGTCTCTCATATAGTGTGGTTGGGTAATTGAAAGATGGAAACATAAGGTGAATATAAAACAAACCCATGAGCATGACTGAGAGACCGAAATTTAATTGGTTTTAACGAAACAAAAACAATATTATTTAACTTTAACTTAGGTTGGCCTGAATAAGTATAAAAATTCACCTAAGTATTCGCAAAAAAATGTAACCCTAAAATAGTTCTTTGCGTGAGAGACACAGCCATGCAACATTCCCTGCATTTCACCAAACCCTTGAAGTCAAACCCCAATAAACAACCTATACACTAAATAGTTCGAAGAACATATTGCGGTGGCATTCTTTTATTCGACATATCTATATTCTCAGTCTTATCAAGTGCACTAAAACAAGAAAGAATGTAGTTTTTATCAAATATAAGACATTATTACTAACGAAATACCTTCATAGTAAAAAAAAGAACCATGAAAATTTCAATAAGCCTACACTCCTGAGGTTCGTCATTACACTAACAAAAAGAAAACTCAAAAGATTCTTTCATATCACTGCAACGGAAGCATTCCAGTGAATCAAACAGCCACGTAGTGAAAGATCTTTTACCGCGCCAAAGAACGTGCTTTCATGACCAGATAGGTAATGGAGGCTTCATAATTATTGAAATGCAAAATTCCAAAAATTGGAAAAGCTTTTTTGGCTATGCTCTGTAAATTGAAAGATAAATGCAGGTTGCAAAACTCAAAAACGTATACATGCACGCAATATTTCACAAAAAAATACGGCACATATAAAACTGGGAATGGGAAAGACTAATCGACATCGTTTTATTTTTAATCTGGATCGTCACAATCATTGATAAATTAGCACGAATATTTTCCCTGTTAGCCAAACTGTTTATTTATACTTCTCTATAATACAGCAGATACAACGACACCGCAATATCTTTATGAATTCATAACTCGTCCTATATTATACAATTATTGTTGGGAAAGGGATGATAACTTTTAAATATTTATCATTATAAATAAACATGTACCAATACACACACGTACATACACACAAGTTAGACATTAAGGTCAGAGACCAGCGGAAAACAGTGTTTACTGCTTCAAGACACGCTGCTGGCCTTGTGTGTTTTTTAGGGGTCTCGTCTATTTATATATGCTGGTCACTGGGGCATTATGAGTAGAATGTCTATCGTATTAACCTAACGGTTACTGTTGGGTGGTAACGCTTTTGTTTCAGATTATTCTAGGGACTATTGAGTGAAAATAATTTTGAATCCAAATAAAGTTTTCTAGATATTTTATGTTGTTTATTAGCCTTTTACTTAGTCTTCATTGTTGGCTACTTCATTATTTACTTATTATTATGCTTATACTACTCAGCTTACGTTTTTAGTACATGGTATTCCTAGTATATATTTTTCATTCAAGTTATTTCCAGTACATATTTTTCAACCATGTTATTGTAAGTTCATATTTTTGATCCATGGTATTCTTGATTAATATTTTTCATGCATAGTAACGCATATTTTTATCCATGGTAATCTTAGCTCGTATTTTCTTTTCTATTGTATTCTCACCTCATATTTTATATCCATGGTATTCTATTATTATTTCATATTTTAAATGTATAAGGTAAGAATACTGTAAATGGAAATCACAAGTTAAGAAAACCTATTATCTAAATTAAAAATTAGCTTAGATATATCAACTTTGAATTTAATTCGGCATTATACATACGTATTTATCTAGCGGAGAGGTGATTATTTTAAATATGAATAGAACAGTACAAAATTTTTTCCAAGTTATAATCGCAAATTTCCAGATAAGTGCAATATCAAAAAACAAATATTGTAAACATTTTAAACATTTTACAGGGAATCCATCAATTTATATCTAGATAGGTTAAATAGCAGGACAGACTGGGTTCTATAGTCTTGGCTGGCAACCAGTTTTCCGCAAAAAGTAATGGCAACCTACTGCGGGATAATGTTGCACCCAATCAAGCATGTCTCTTTTTAGACATGATCGCCCAAGCGTGTATCAGCACTTAACTGACAGACTACTTGTGTAACATGTTGAGTAAGGCACAGCTTCGTAAAAACAATATGGTATGTGTGTTCAAATTTTGGCAGAGGCTTATTTTTGATTTCTCTTATACAATTGTTAATGAAATTTGAAGAATTTTAAGTATGACAAAAATCATCAGAAATACAATGAAGAAAAGGAGTAAAAAACTCATATTAATCTAACAGTTAATAGTTCATTAGCCTACGGCAGATATTTATAGACTGATAGGACAAATAGATAACCTTTTGTGTTATTACATAAAACACACATGAGTCTAAATATTTTCAAAACTAACTTCATAAAATTTTCGCCGTCGATATTTATCTGGCATAATTTCTACAAGATTACACAAAGTTGTGTCAGCGATATGGTGAAATAAATTTAATATCCAATTGTTAAACTGCTACAATTTATATGATATTATTTACATTATGTATATTGTTTGGACTGTTGTCTTTATCATTGCCATATTCACGACGTTTCGTTCATTGTACTTTCCGACTTTCTTCAGGTGGTTTCTAACTGAACCTTTATTTCCATTACTTGATGTTTTCAAGGACACGTGGTTCAGTAACTAAAAGCGTTGGTTGGATTCAGTGACTTAACCCAGGAGTTGTGAGTTCAATACCCGGCTACAAAAAACTTAGAGAGTTGAGATGAATTGAGATAACTAAGATATCCGGAAGTGGCATGATTGATGGAAGGAAAACAATCTGCTTCATTGATCGAAATAAAAATCATCTGAAGAATGTTGGAGCGTACAAAGGCCGAAACATCATTAATGTGGCAACAAAGACGGACGAGGAAAACAGACCGATCAATGTAAATTATGTAAATACTTTGCAATACCTCATCTCAGAAGTATAGACAAATTATTAAGAGATACCTCTTGGCCAAACACAACCCGTAAAGTTGGAATCCGTTTCTGAACTGAGGAATTTGGTGACTTCAGTAACAGTTGACTTTTAATCATTCTCCTGAAATTATTCACGGACAATTTTTGTCGCGTGAATTATTGTACTGAAAGATTGCTTGAAGCCTGTTCACAGAGAGGTCTACTTGATATTCACTGACGTTGCAAGCGGGATTAGGGTAAAAGTGTCTTATATGAGACGATCGTTTTCTATAGCAAAACAATGTTTAATCTATCTCACTAGTTACATAAGTTTGTTGTTTTCAGGAAATTCATCTACTTGGCATTGCTTCTCCAGATTAACTATCCAGACGTACCCTTCCATCTACCTCTAGCAAAATTAGAACTCAACGAATCGGTTAAACTTGTTCCATTTATACAAGTTTTGCTGCCAATGCCCATGTTCCAATTTATAAAGATTTCGATGATAGACATTCTGTAGCATAGTTTTAAGAGTAACATGCGGCTAAACAGCTATATAATTTGTTGCATTTATTCACTTTGTTTAGAAAAAACTACAATTTTTTCCATAATATTAGTTGTTTTGCCTAACTCTATTTCCCATCTTTAAACCACTTATATTTGTATATGAGATACAGATGAAAAAAATACAATTTTTTAATATGAGATACAGATGAAAAAACTACAATTTGAATATGAGATACAGATGAAAAAACTACAATTTTTTCCATAATATTAGTTGTTTTGACTAACTCTATTTCCCATCTTTAGATCACTTATATTTGAATATGAGATACAGATGAACGAGAACACCTCATAAATTGTGTTAGTTTGGAAATGCTTTGACCAAATTTCCTGATTAATTGTATGCCCCTGTTCTGACAAGCGCATTTGTTACGACTCAGCTGTTATGATTGCTGTCACAGGTCATAATGTTTTAGCTCATCAGTGGGTGAGACTTTTCAAAAATAACAGACACTTGATATTTTCGATACAATTTGTTGCCAAATGTCATATAAAAATGAATCAAGTTTATTCATGTTACCATGGTATTTTTTTGGTTTTTGAAAAGATTTGATTTTCGTCATAAATGCTAGACAACGTTATTTAAATGTTTGACTTAGATGTACAGGGTGTAAACGATAAATTGGCAGTAATTTCAATCCGCAATTTAGGTTTTTTAAAGCGGCATTATCAGTCTGAAATATTAGTTTCTGTACTCTTTAGAGTCTGAAGTCCAGATTAGCCACCTAAAAATACTAACAAAATGAGTGCCAGTGTAGAATTTAACCATAGAATTGTTATTGCTGAATTGTTCCGCGCCGGGCATAAGACATCTGACATTATCAGAGACACTGGCTATGCTCCTAGGACTGTTTATCGTATTGTAGCAAACTTAAGGGAAGGTAAAGACACGCAAAGGAAGGTTCAGGGTCCGAGAAGTGATAAGATCCCCACCAAAAGGTTTCTTAGTGGCTTGAAACGATCCATTGCAGCAAATCCATCACAGTCAATGGCTGACCAGGCGAAAAAGCGGAATGTAGCCAAAATGACCATTTCTAATGCAGTACGGAAAGATCTTGGGATGAAGTCATATTGCAGACGATGTCGTAACATTCTTACCGCGAAATCTAAGACCATTCGTAAAGAGAGAAGCCACTTTTCTACTCAATCACCTAAAACACCATGGTGGTACCGTTCGCATTTTTGTGGAGAGAAAAAGTTCGTGGTAGACGAAGTCGCCAACTGCAGAAACTCAAGAGTTATCGCCATTGACCCTTCTTGTGTTCCTCCAGTCATGCAGAGTAAACACCCTGCCTCTGTCATGGTGTTTGGAGCTATTGCCAGCGATGGGAAAGTCATGCCCCGTCACTTCATTGAAGTGGCCCTGAAGATCAATACGGCGGAATATCTGAAGATTCTGGTGGAAGTTCTCTTACCCTGGATTAAAAAGAAGTATGATCCTGGACTCTGCACCTGCTCATGGGTCAAAAACAGTGCAGACCTTCTTGAAGAGAGAGTTGCCGTTTTTTGTGCCCTCAAATATCTGGCCCTCTAGTTCGCCAGATTCAAACCCCTGCGAGTATTGGTTATGGGGCGATGTTGAAAAAGTCTCTAATGCTCGCCCCCATAACAGTGTGGCCTCACTGAAGACCTCCGTAAGGCGAGCATTCCGCGATATCAAGAAAGAGTTAGCTGTCAAGGCCTGTCGTGCTTTTAGGGCTCGCATTCAGCAAGTTTTGGACGCAGAAGGTGGACGCATAGAATAAAATGTTTGTATTTAATAAAACAGTTAAATAAACATACGCAAATCTTAAATGTCTTTAAATGTCCCTTCTTTATCAAGGTTTAAAGTCTGAGATCTCAAACTGCCAATTTATCGTTTACACCCTGTAAATACGCATTCTACATACCATCATCATAATGTACGGAGCAATGACACCACCCACTCTAGCAAGGGTAGACATCGCTCCCAGTGCTCCGTTCCTCGCACAGGTGGGGTACAATTCACACGTGTGAAGGTAGATGATCCCAAATGTGCCCGTAATGCACAATCTGCTTAATATAGCCAACGCTGTTGCTATCCATTGTAGATCTGTATAAGGAAATCCAAATCACATTTATCAATTTAAAAAGAAAATCTGTTAAGTATTAATAAAGGTAGATTTTTTTCAAAATAGTGAGAAAATTGTAAGAGCATAGACTTCAGAAAAATACTGACATATATGCATTTTAGTATGTGTGCATATATGTGTATGAGCATGTAATTTGTAAGTATATGCATGTGGATAATTTTCAGTTTCAGTTTTGAAAACCAATTATATTTTCTGAATTCCATCTAATTGCATATGTCTTCCACAAATAGCAAACAAATCTTAAAAATAAAAGAAAAACAAACAAGGCATTTTATTACCATCCGGAGCATACATTTTTGGAAAAATTGTCACAGCTCCGAAAATTCCTCCGCTAACAATAAAGACAATATACAGTTTCTTTCTGCCAACACGGTTCAGTAAAGCCATACACAAAGTATACGATGGAACTTCAACTAGTGCACCAAAGAAGAAATTTAGGAATATGTTTCCGTTCAGATGTTCTGTGTTCAGCATCAATCCGTAATACACGAAACTGTTTACGCACCTGTGAAAAGGAATAATAAAATAGTTAATAACAATTTCTCATTTGAAAATATTAATTATTTCATTGAGATATAGCTTCTGGTTTGTATTGGTATGGCTTTTTACTCTTTTAAAAAAATTACTTGCGAAATTCTTTTTCTCTTTATGGCTCACAAAGCTTCACTTGACGTCAAGTGTCTCCACCAACAACCCAATTATTCTTTCCAAAGGATAAAGCACCAAGACAGAGCTCAGAAGTTGGCATACACAATTCTTTTCTTGAAAATAAATTGATCACCAAATTCTCTAAAATATAATTGGTAAGGATCGTGTGGTGAACAAGATTTGAAATATCCAGAAAATCCAAGATCACGTTCACAATTAGTAGCACATTCTTCTCGTATCTGCCGTGTCTTTTCAGGATGCAGGCGACCATTCCCTTCCTCATTTCTCTATTCCTTAACATCTTTTAATTTTAACATTCTTTCTCCTTTTATACCACTCAAGCCCCGCTCCATCATTCATCTGCTGAAATTCATGAAGTATCTTACGCTTTTTTTCTCTTGTCTCCACTTCCTTCTAACTGTTCTGTGAGCAACAGATTCTCTAAGCCCTCTTCCATCATTACATGTCCCCAAAACTTTAGCTGTCTTTTCCTAATGTTAAATATCAGTTTCGTTTTTGTGTTCACCTTTTCCAAAATTTCGTCGCTGCTCACATGTTTTGTCCATAGTATCCTAAGCATCATTCTGTAGAAACACATTTCAGTTGTTTCAAGTCTTTCTTTTGTCTTGTTAAGCATTCGATGCCATATTGAAGTATAAATATAATTTAACAATCCAGTACCCTATTCTTTGTTTCCTGCGAAATTTTTCTGTCTCTCAATACTCAGCTCAGCTCAGCTTCTGGAATGCATTCGTGGCCATGCCAATACGCCTTCGGATTTCGTGTCTCACTTTTTATCCCCTGTTAAAACACTTCACAGCTACCTAGATTTTTGCACCTGCTTTATTATAGTAACCACTACTTGTAATTGGCATTTTATACTCTTCATTTCACTGAGTAATATGTATTCAGTTTTTTTTTAGTTTATACGTATTCCCTTCTTTCCGCTTTTTTACGACTTCCTGTATGAGGTCTTGTAGTTTCTTTTCTGTGTCTGCTATCATTACTGTATCATCTGCGCATGCTATATTGTTCAGACTGCGGTCACAAATGACGAATCCTTGCAGGATTTCAAAAGCTCTCAGAATTATCTCGCTGAATAAGTCTAGTAAGAAGATACATCCTTGCTTATACCCCTGTCTTTGTAAATCTACTGAACTCGTTTCCTGACCGTATGCAGACATTTTGCTGCCAATACAGGTTCTTGATTACTCTAATGTCTTTCTCGAATATTGCAAAGGTTGCAAGCGTCTCTATCAGATCTTTGTTGCGTACTTTGTCGAATGCTTTTTAGTAATCGATGAAACAGAGATACTCGTCCTTCAGCATTTCTATTGCTCTTTCTGATAACATTCATTAGTCTCGAAGAATGTTGATTTTTATTATGAGAGGACTGATACAATCCTCTAACATAATCTTAGTAATGCATAAGCTTTCTGGATTTGGAATTTCACTATCGTTTGAGGATCCCTTTCCTGGGAGACTGACACTGATTTCGTGTCCGTCATTTCAGGGAATGTGTCGTACTCACCCAGATTGGCAATGCGGGTGGGCGAAGACTATTTAAACTATAGCTGGATGCTTTCGTAGCTCATTGGAGTTGATAAATAGGAAATTTTCCGCTATTCGCCCAAGCTTTAATAATACATAAATATTTTTCAAATATAAATCCGAATAGATATATATGAAAGTTGCTATTCGTATGGTTGAATACGAACACGTTTTCAATTATTTAGATGGCAATAGAAAAACAGAGATAATTTAAAAATAGAGAACAGATAAGTAAAAAGATAATTACAGTAACTGAGACGAAAAGAGAAAGAAAAAGAAACAAAAAGTAACAAAAAATATGGAATGATCTTACCGATTTCATGCCTCATTAATCTAGAGAGGAGAATTAATCAAATTATCCCGTCGATTTTAAAAAGGGTAGTTGAGATGCTTTATAAAGTAGTGCTGACACATCTGTGTCTGCTATTACTGAATATTTAATTAAAAATGAAGAATGTGTTGCATACTTCCACATAGGCATATTTTTCTCTGAGTAAATAGTAGATCGGATGTGCGTTGCAGTGCAGTAGATATCGGATCGGAACGAGAAATCGGAGAGCCGAGTTCGAATTCCAGTTGAATTCCTTGTATTCACTTACGCGCAAATGCCCTAGGGAAAGATATTAATCCTTCCAGGTAGGGGTTAAATAACATGAGAGATTGGGTTTGCTGGCAACCAGTCTACAGCAGAAAGCAATGGCAACCTACTTTGGGATAATCTTCTACGCAGTCAGTCATGTCTCCTTCGAGACAAAATCGCCTAAGCGTGTATTGCGTACGGTACTTAACTGACTGACTGACTTTATAGATCGAATTCTAACTACAATCTAAAAGTCCTAGAAATTATTTTTATTGAAAAAAATGCCGCTTAGAAGACTTGACTACCAAGAAGTTATCAGTCAGCCATAAACCCTGAAACACTTGAGACGGATATGAAAACTCAAACCTTCTCTCGCTATGTGGGTGTCACAATGATAGTATCACAAAGTAAAAAGTAGGGATAATCCACAGGAAGTGCCATCATTATTGTAATAAACAATTTGACAAGACCAGCATATTTATCATAAGATTAAACCGGATGCCTAGGAATAAACATGCAGTTTTTAGAGCAAAACACTAATACCTCTGTTGTTTATTTTATAAAAGTTAGTTAAATGGGGAGATTTATGAATGTAAATACTTCGGCGATATAAACAAACGTGTGAAGTTAAATCTCTATTCATGAAAATCTACTTAAGAAAACAAATAAATAAAAACCTTGTTGGTGCTTAATATAATCAGATGTACAAAGAAAAAGCAGATTATTCTTACCAGTTGAACAACAGGATAATGGTAATTTTTCTAAGTTGAGGAAACGTGAATATTTTCCAGAGCCTAACTGTCCGATTTTCGATTGACGGGATTTCGATTTCTTCCGATGCGCAAGTGAATTCACGCTTGTTAACTTCAGCCATTTTATTCAAAATTCTTTCCGCTTCTTTTTTCTTTTTAACGATGAGCAGCCAACGTGGTGATTCTGGCATAACCCTAAATTGAGTAATAACAACAAAAGAAATTTTAAAAACATTTCAACAAATATTTACTGAAAGAGAAAGACAAAAGATAAATGTCTAACCATGCTTGTTAATTGCAGAAATAAAAATGTTATGGTTGTTCTCATAATAATTGGATAATTTTTAAATGTCCCAAAAACATATTGACAAAAAAAATTAAGACTGTATCAGAGAATGTGAAATCGACTTTAATCAAATGTTTAACATATCTAAATCTCTTTTGATTTGATAGCACATAGTCTACAATAATTATCATCATATCATCGTTTAACTATTTACTAAATAAAATAAGATTAACAAACATGAAAATAAGGTAATGATTATAATGGAAAGGGGATAATAAGTTAAAGAACAACAGACAAAAATGAAGCCAGCCTCGTGTTGTCTTTATGGAGAAAGTGATGAAACTATTACAAAAATAACTTAATGTCCCAGGCTGTTTCAAAAGAGATAAAGAAAAAGTAGCAAGTCTTAAATCGACTACATTTTTTTCATTTATTGAATATCTTATTTACGCCTCATCTGTCTACCTGTTATCACGACGTTTCGGCCTCCAGGTAACAATATCAGAGATAAGGACAATAATCAAACTAAAAACAGTGTAATGATAACTCGTTATTCTAGAACTTCAGACAGAAATTAAATATCTTCTAATAACACATTTCTCAAAGTATGCAGTAGTTTATTAAACATTTTATTGCACCGGGAGAAGCATACAAATGGACGGAGTGAATTCATTTTAATAATTTGATATGTTTTATTTTTTGTCTTCTAAATACCACTCAACTCTGTCAAAAATTGCACAAGCAGTTTTTCAAAACGGCTGAAAAAGACAGAAAGCAAAGACACAAACAATATATGGAATTTGTAGTTTTAAATCTTACCAAATGTAGAGCAATCCAGCTGGTATTGATGGCAGAGAAACCAGTAGAAGGATGAGTGTCCACTTTCGTACATAATACACCAATAAATTAACAATCAAGTATCCGATGGTTAAATATATCATAATGATCATGGTAGAACTTGTTCTGTTTTTCACTGAACTAATTTCAGTTCCTGTTAAGTACAAATTAAAAGCGACAAGCACCACTTTCAAAATAGGAGTTTGCAAGAAACTCAACATTTAGAAACTAATTAAAAACAGTTTCATTTGCATCATAGACGCTTAGCAATAATTGAGAATTGAGTAATTGAGTAATTGAATAATTGAGTAGCACAAGCAATAATTGAGAGAGTAAGTTCAAAGATTATTAACTATATTTCTGAATTAGATTATCACTGTGTGCTAAAAAATTGTGGATATCAGTTAAATTAAACTTAGGTAATTTTTTTACTTTTAACTGTTTAATTTACTTTTTTAAGTTATAGAAACTAGATTTTATTATATCAGATGCAGACAAATTTAAATTGAATGCCTTTCAGTTTTACCCTTGTAAGGTACACTCTCTACTCTCTCTCTCTCTCTCTCTATATATATATATATATATAGAGAGAGAGCGAGAGAAGGAGAGGATATATATATATATATATATATATATATATATATATATATATATTTTAGAACATGTACACAATTTTTCTATATATATCCACGACAAAGGTACGTTTGTTTCGACATTGAAACTTCAATGTCTCATCTGGTGGTGTGAAAAATAATGGAAAGCCTCTTTCCTTATATTTGTTTAGTTTTGTTAGAGGTTTTGGTGGGGGTTAGTGACGGGGGAATAAGTCTCTGACCGTTGAAATTTTTTGAGAGGATGTTTTTTAAAGTGGTTGATTAATAATTTATAATAAATAATAATAATGATAATTTATAATAAATATTCACAGCTCTATATATTATATATCGAGCACTGTTTTAAATTAATGTTTTGGACGTTGTAAGAATTCTTTCTTCGTTCTGTATTCACTCAGATATATATATATATATATATATATATATATATATATATATATATGTGTGTGTGTGTGTGTGAAAATACAAATGTCAGGGTTTATGCACATTTCAATAGATGCCCTATATTTCTGAAACAGTGTGTTATTTCTGTCGGCCTTCATATTGAAGTAACTTAAAAAATATTATCTCAGGTAGTTATTTTTAGGATGTTATTGATTGTTTTGTTTGTTATAGTGGTTTAAAATTTTTTTATTATTTTTTTTATTTTTATTTTCCCAAGTTTATCCATACGCTGTGTCATAAAAAATATTAATGATATGATAATAAATATGTTTTATTTCTATCATAGAAAAGTATACAGAAGAAATATGTATATATCGGTTGTACCAAGAATCCATTTAAAACTCACTAGTATCAAAACATCTTGTCTTTCAATAAGGCTTACCGCAATAGCACATCATTTTCTACATAATATTAGTTATTAATAAAACGCCAAGAATTCCCTATATTAAAATAGAAAATATTAAAAAACAAACAGAACTTGTAAATATTTACATGAGTCATGTTTACAGGAACAATTGTAAATTATTCAATTCGAAATTTAAAAACTGCTAAACAGACATAATGAAGTAATTTCCATTTGACATTATCGTCTAATATATACCATAAATTACAGTAAATTTATTTTCGAATATTATAACTAGATTCTTTTATCTATAATCTGCCTCTATCATAAATATATTGATTCTCTCATCTTCTGATAATTAATTTGTTTCAGTTAAAAGATAGATCATACTTTCACTACATATGTTTAACTCACATTATATTTTTAACTCTCTCTCATTTTTATAACTGTTTTACCACTCTAAGAGATAACAACTTGTAAAAATAGTGTAACCGTTTCGCAAATACATCATACAAAATTGCAGACATGCTAATTTACTTATGTATATATCCAAATGTTTCATAACTGATACTAAAAGTGTCTGGATTTTCATGCCGTTTCAATACTCTCTCCCACTACCCTTGTAAACTCATTTCTACTATCCATCATATTCTTAATTTCGATTGGTTAACTGAGCCAAACCGTCCGAATTTCACACTTCTTAATTGTTTAGATATGGTAACAAGTGTTTTGTTTTTTTTTTTAATTTTATATATATTGATTCCTGACAGAAAAAATATTTCACTGCCTGACGAGGTGCTAATAAGCAGGCACCGAACCACAACAGTTCTTGTGTTGCAGTAAACTATGATTTTATTATAAACACTTATAATAAAAATATTACTCTCTCACTCACTCGATATATATATATATATATATATATATATATATATATATATATATATAAAGTCTGCCTCCTTCTACGAGCGCCCATGGCTCAGAGGTGGAATTGCCAACTGACTCCAATTCGGTCGGGTTTCAATCCTGTTAAAAAGCAATCGGATGTCTCAACGTACTGATGAGCTGTGATACAGCGAAACAGATCTGTCTGCAGATGACTATTTACGCTCTCACACCCTGATTGAGCACTCTGGAAGAATGTTAGACTTTGAAAAACAGTAGCTGCTCTAGCATCTACGCATCGTTCATTTAGCAATGAATGAGAACACTCTCAGCTATTGGGCGTGTATAATCATAATATACACGCTAAAAGATCTGCCTCCGTCTACCGAGCGCCCATGGCTCAAATGTGGAATCGCCGACTGAAGCCAAGTCGGTCGGTTTTCAATCCTGGGTAAAAAACAATCGAATGTCTAACCGTACTGATGAGATGTGATACAACGAATCAGATATGTCTACAGATGACTATATATATATATATACATACTACATTTTGAACAAAATATTTGATAGTATTGAATCAAGTAGATGTTTGGCCCTGAGGAGAACAATCTTTGGTTTTTTTTTTCAACCAAATTCGGGTCTTCTTATGAGGAAGATAGACAACTCCCACTCTTCTAATATATATTATAACCTATGCATTACATACATGTTAAAAATATCTATATTGAAGTCGTTTTCTCATTTTATATTTATTTACAATGACAGAATATTTATTCAAACCTTTGCTTGTTAGAAATATTTTGAAATAAAATTTTGTTTCTCGTCCATAATGGTGTTTAACTTCTAAATATTACATTTTCCAAATTGCAGAAAATTACGAGGCACTATGATTATGTAATTTTGATAAGTGAAGAGGACAGTTACTTAATAGTATATCTCAGTTGCTAGTATACAGAATAGCCATGTTACAGATAATCCAGAATATCACCGATTTGAATTTTAAGAGATGTTTCACACAAAATTAACTTCCTGATAAACATTTTCTCCCTCTCGCTTACATTGAGCCCTGTGCTCGATTAAATTTACTTCATAACTAAACAAGATAACATTTCTGGTGACTGTCAATGTCCAAGTTGTCTGATTCAAAATCAATATAGAAACTGTACAGTTAAAACAATCTTTACACAATAAAGAATATCGTTTGTTGAAATTTCAAAAAAGTCTTACCAAAGACAACTGATGGAATAAAAGAACCAGCACCTCCGACGGCTGTCAAAAAACGGAACACAAGAATTGCATTAATATTCATAATTTGCGAAGACAGAATTCCAGCAGTACCTTGTAACATGAGTGCGCTGATGATGACGGTCTTGCGTCCGAATCTGTAAAAATGTATTAACGTAAAGTAGAGGAATCTAGAGTACGAAACTGGTCTGTTATTCAAACTAAACACCTAATAGAAGAAACAGATGTAACAGTTTTTTGCAACATTTGTAACAACAACAACAACAAAATATGGGCCTAAGTCACAAATGAATAGAAAACGTGAGGCAACAAGTAGTTCTATAGAATAATGCTTATAATACTATGGACTGAGCGTGTAAGCAACGAAAAATGAAAATAAAAACAACTCTTTTACTTAAAATCACAAAAATATATTGGAATCATATAAAGCTTATATCAAACATATATCAAAGCTATATATATATATGTATGTATATATATATATATATATATATATATATATATAAAGAGTGAGAGAGAGAGAACGAGAGACAGACAGACAGACATGCGGTGTATGTAATATTAAGTGCCTTCCAGGCCATAACAGTTATATAGGCGAAACTACCATATTCATCAAACTGACATCTATGAGCAAAAGAGAAACCGTTGGGACATCCAGACTGAAATTTACACAGAAGTAAACCAGACCATAAATTTGATTTCAAATAAAACCACCCTAATAGAATAGAATATATTCTATTAGGAAGAAAATATCTAGATAGATTAATTAATATCCTTCCATCAATAAACACACACGAGATGCACTTTCACCTTCACCAACATTCTTAAAACACATTCATAATACACATGTTTAAAAATTTAATATCTAGATACCTACAGACAATGTAACCGAACTTTTTCACTTCAATACACTAAGTATCGCCCTATACACACACACACACACACAATATATATATATATATATATATATATATATATATATATATATATATATATATTGATTTGTATCCACAGAAAACACTAATAGCCTTAAAAAGAATAGACGTCATAATTATCCCAAACCCGAGGAACCTTTCTGCCAACACTTATCAAGGGCTTCGTTGGCTTAATTATAAAGGGTCAATAAAAAGGACAAAACCAAAAGGATTACTCACAATTCTGTGAGAAGATGGAACTCGTTTAAAAGTAAATTTTAATGAAAAAAAATATTAAAATGTAAGGAGGGTGTATACATATAATTCCACAAGAGCGAAATAAAAGAGAAAAATGTTACACTCACAAACTCTCCAGTAAATGTAAGGAGCGAAGGAAATGCTGTTTCTACCTGCACAGGCTCGGCTGCTGGATCTTTAGGCAAATAGCCTCCAAAACACTAACATGATATGCCGATCGTGCACTGTGCAAAACAGAAAACCAACTGTCCTCATACGAGGAGGCATATGCTTGATTTTCCAGCAGGTGTTGGACAATAGCTGAATCCAGAACTGCTTGGTTTGTTCTTATAGTTCTGAGAGGGCTACCTGGACGTATATTCGCGGGGACGTGTTGCGCAACCCGCGCTTCCAGCCTCAGATTGGGTCGTCCTATATATGCCGCATCACAGTAGCACTTAAATTTATAAACAACAGAGCTTTTTCGAAAATAGGACAACCCATCTTTACTGAAGAATGGAAACACAGGTCTTGTCTGAAAAACAACACGCAACTGCACTGGAAAATAACCGGACGAAACACATGCAGAATCTTTATCAGTAACAGTTTAACAATTTCTTCCAAGCCAGGATAATTTTAAGTACAAGGGACATCGACTAGGTCCTTCAACTTTTGGTTCTTCAAAACGTTTGATCTTACGATCAATCACCCGTTTTACTACGTTAGTTGGGTACCCATTCCCTTCGACAATATTTTGCAAGCGAATTAATTCGCTGCTCAAACACTCCGGAGAACAAATATTAAGGGCATGGTGAACCAAAGTTTGTATTAGACCTATTTTACGGGACTTAGGAACAAATGAGTTCCAATTAGTGTACAAACCAGTAAAAGTGGGTTTGCGAAATACCGATGTCCCAAAAACCCCGTCCCGTCGCTGAACACAGACATCCGAAAATGAGAGACATCCATCCTTCTCTTTCTCCATAGTAAACTGAAGAGAGGGATGTAAAGAATTTAACTGAACTAGAAAGCGTTCAGCGTCAGAAGCGTTATAAAATAAAGAGAAGGTGTCATCGACATAACGTCGAGATATTAAAAGCTCATCAAGCTTCTCAAATAAGACACGCTCATGATATCCCACAAAAATATTTGCAAGAACAGGACCCAAAGGACTACCCCTAGCAACCACATCAGTCTGTGCATACATCGTTCTGTCAAAACTAAATTCGACTCCCTTAGTTGCCAGCAGCATACACTCTAAGAATAACTCCTCGGGAGTTATTCTTAGAGTGTATGCGGCTGGCAACTCGTATGAGGACAATTGATTTTCTGTTTTGCACAGTGCTCGATCGGCATATCATGTTCGTGTTTTGGAGGCTATTTGCCTAAAGATCCAGCAGCCGAGCCTGTGCAGGCAGAAACAGCATTTCCTCCGCTGCTTACAATTACTGGAGAGTTTGTGAGTGTAATATTTTTCTCTTTTATTTCACTCTTGTGGAATTATATGTATACACCCGCCTTACATTTTAATATTTTTTTCATTAAAGTTTACTTTTAAACGAGTTCCATCTTCTCCCAGTAGTGTGAGTAATTCTTTTGGTTTTGTCCTTTTTCTTGACCCTTTATAATTAAGCCAACGATGCCCTTGATAAGTGTTGGCTGAAAGATTCCTCGGGTTTGGGATAATTATGACGTCTATTCATTTTAAGGATATATATATATATATATATATATATATATGTATCTTAATTTTAATGTATACTTACCGATCAGATAGCCAACCACAAGATAACATGGCAACCAAATAGCCAGCAAAAAATACGGTATAAATTTGATGGTACAGCCATTCCTTGCCACAAACCAAATTAAACTAGCAAAAATATAAAACATAAATTATTCAAATACTGGTATTCAAATTAATCTGTGAAATGGAATCTTTTTATTCAAGTTGTAAACAGATCATTGACTGGATGAGATGAAGTATATTGATTATGTGAAAAATCATTAAAAAGTAAATTAATAAATCCAAAAATGACTGATATAATTTTATTATGTTGAGGTCTTTGAAAATAGTAGTAATGCTTTGAGAAAACTGCTTCCCACTTATTACCCATTGATAGCTAGATATATCTGATCTGAAACTGCGTGACACTGAATATACCGAGGACAAATATTTTACAATTGGATAGATTGATAACAAAAAATAAAAGTTCTCAAAAGAGGATATCAATTGCTTCAGAATATTAAAGATTATTTACGTAATATTGAGAATTTATAAGTAAAACCATCAGTTACTGGAAAGTGAAATTGATAAAAAAAAACAAAAAAAAAACTTGAAAGTATTAGAAAAATTGTTTTCTCAACTGAGCAGAAAATTATTTCGCAGTAAATTGCCATTACTTTCTGCGGTAGACTGGTTGCCAGCCAAGGCTATAGAACCCAATCTGTCTTGTTATTTAACCCATAAATGAAGGGAAGAAAAGGATTAACACCTTTCTCAAAGATATTTGCGCGTAAGTGAATTCAAGGAATTCAACTGGAATTCGAACTCGGCTGCCTAATTTCGCGTTGCGAGTCGATATCTACTTCACCACAATGATCGTAACTATTAGTTTTCTTAATTATATTGCTAACACTAAATCTAATCTTAATGAACTGCAATAGTTTTCGATTCTCGTTTTCAAGAACCAAAAATGATCTGTGTGGAAAAACTTTCATTGCTGATCATCAAATATAAAAGCTGCAGCAAATAAGACACAATAATTTATCAGCGAGTAATGCTTGATATTAGCATTGCACAAAGAATTATTTGTGACAGTAAATAAAATGAGCATACTGGATATTCTGTAACTCAGGCAATTAATTATACATGATTACTATAAATTAGGTACCTCCAGTCATTTTCGATATTTAACTTTTAAACTGAATTTTTAAAAATGAAAAGTTTTCTTGAAACTTTTGTTTGGGCTTAATTAAAACCTAAATGATTAAATTCACTATTTCCACTAAGCAAAATACACTGGTTTATTTCAGACAGAAATTATATTGATTAGAATATAAAAGTTTGAGAATTGTTTTCAATTCTTGAATTTTACCGCCATTTTTGTGCGATCGACACATTTGTAAACAAAATTTAATTCTCGCTTTTAAAAATTTTACAAAAATAAAATATACACTTGTGACACATTATTTTTTGAAAATTAGCAAATTTTATGTTAAATTAATCTGATTTACACAAATATTACTTTTTATAGCATGACATATAGAATAAAACTATTTCTTAATCACAAATTTGAACTTTTTCACCTGTCCACCGTATATCAAACGAGTTGACAGGTTCTTGATTAAAGATAAGACAAAAGTGTACAGCGTTCACAAGTGAAAAAAAATGTTCTGGCAGGAAAGGAAACTGACCTTTTAATTTGCACATTGAAATTACCATACCAAAATAATTCAAATACACCTAAAAATCTTAAATTATTTTTAAAATATGAAAGGCAAACGATTTATATTAATCTTTTCATTTTCGATAGGCAATAATCTTCAATTATTAACTTAAATATCTAACCGCAACAAATCTTTGAAGTATTTAAAAAAATATTTTTGAAACTTTATAAATTATTATAATTACAATAAAAAATGAAAACAATTCCTTTATAATTTTCATTAATAATCGAATTTTTTTTTCAGACTATAATATTCTTAATTTTTATTATTTATTCAAGCAATTAAAAGCTTATCAATTTAAATAATAGCAAAATTTTATTACATACTTTTATTTTACTTTTCGAAGCAGATTTATGGATACAGAGGCCAAATTTAAAAAATATGTAGATGATTAATATTCCCCAACGCGTTTAACTAAAAAAAGACTATTAACCGCAACAAAGTAAAATTGTGTAAAATTTCATGAATTTACGTGGGGTGGAGGTAACAGATTTAAAAAATTAGATCAAGTACAGGATGATACATCATTGTATAAAAAGTTATCTTTATTATTATTATTATTATTATTATTATTATTATTATTATTATTATTATTATTATCGTAGTAGTATTATTATTGTTTTATCATTATCTAATACAAGTAAATATTTTATTAATACATGCCAAATTTCAAAAGTACGCAATGTATCATAATGTATCATATAGATATATTTTAATTGTTTCACCCTAAAATGTCAGAACCGTCATTGGTGCGCAGAGTGATACATAAGAGGAGAGTGAATGTTTACATAGGAAGAGAGCAAAGAGGAAGAAGAATCAGTTGCAGATAGTGTCAAAGAAGGATAGGAATATTGGTGTGAAGAGAGTTGTGAGAGTAGAGTGAAAGGGAATAAAAACAATAAATACAATGGGTGTTGGGAAAAGGACAAGAGGAGAACTGGAGTCAAAGGGATGAGATATGGCAACTGACTCTTGGAGATTGTAGCTCATTTAAACTCTTGGAAATTGTAGCTATCAGGGAAGCAAGCACACGGAATAGATTTCCACAGGAAATAAATGCAAAAAATCTGATGGAGTAGAAGTAGCGACTGAATTTGGTTGTTTTAACCGTAAAAGAGTGAGACCTTGTTGTCAATCTGGCTGATCGAGTAAATTCTTGTAGAAGGGGTACCAGTGAGCTACCGGAGCAGAAGACATAAAAATATTTGTAGAAGAGAAAGAAAAAAGCCACATTCCATCGGTGAGAAAGTGGCTGGAGTTGAGCTGCCAGGCCGGGACCTATCACATTACAAATTCCCTTCTGGAGCCTGTCGAAGACCCAGAGATGAATAGCAGAGGCGCCTGACCAGATATGACAACAGTATTCAATGCATGGTCTGATGATTGATTTGTATATGTGCAAGATGAACTCGTCCGAGAAGAACTTCCTGGCCAGACACCATAACATTCCTAGCAGTAGATTTAGCTATTCATTTAATGTAATCGTTCCACTTGAGGCTTGAAGAGAGAGTGAGACGCAGTGTATTGTTTTCGGGGAGACTAGCTAGGCCCATGCTGATGGGGGGAAGAAGAGACTGTCTATGATGGTTGACAAATAGCAGTTGTATTAATATAAATTGGTATTATGTCACGTGTTATCTAGCATATTATTGGTGCATATTTATAACGTTCATCTTTGAAAATTATATATTATAATGTATCCTTATTTATTAAAATACTAGATGTATCAATTGCTATATCGTATGATATTGGTTGAAATTTTCCATTTCCAATAGTAGCCATAAAGGTGTTTAAGTTAATAATGTATATTATAATGTTCAAAATTAAACAAAGATTGATATGAAAGCGAATAATTAAAGTTATCATAACGACATATCTTTACGGTGACAAATGATGATAATCTCAGATTAAGGTAAGAAATCTTTATGATTATGACGCTAATTGTGATTCCATCTCACAGATACAAACATATAAGATATATCAGAGATACTTACATCACTGGTCAACGTTGTCTGAAATATTGATTTGTCATAAACCCAAGAAGTACAATTATTTAGAGTCTGGTTCCCCAGACTACTTTTGTTGACATATAGTTGGCAGCTACTATACACCAATTTCCCATCCACCAACTTCTCGGGTATATATTCTTTAATAAGCTCAGCGTGAGCTTCGCTTTGGATTTCGTAAGTGTCATTTACCAGTTCAGGAATAGCACACCTTTATGAGAAAAAAAGAAAGAAATTATGATATTTGAATAATAATAATAATAATAATAATAAGAAGAAGAAGAAGAAGAAGAAGAAGAAGAAGAAGAAGAGTAGGAAGAAGAAAGAATATTCAATAATAATGAAAGAGTGCAGTAAATACAAACTAGATTTACATTTAGTAGATTCTGTAGAAAACCAAAACAGTACCCAAGAACCAACAGTTGTAGCCAAAAATATGTAAAAGAAAACCAAGGAAAAAGCTCTTGAACATATGAAACAACGCTTGCAAGACAAACCTCTGCATGACCAATACCCAGAACGGGCTAAGGTACCCGATTTTGATAAAATTAATATTCATCAATGGTTACGAGCATCTGAATTGAAGTTTGAAACTGAAGGTTTTATTATTGCAGAACAAGATCAGAGTCTTTTCACCAGGAACTTTCAGGCAAATATCATACATATTAATGTGAATCAAAAATGAAGATTCTGTAACAAATACCAGGAAACCATAAAACATCTAATCTCAGTATGTTTTGTACTTGTCCCAAATGAATATAAACATTATCACGAAAGAATGGGGAATTATTTAAACTTGACAATATGCAAACACTTTGGAAAATATGTAAACAAACAATGGTATGTACATCGTCCAGCGCAGATTACAAAAATAAAATATACTACACAGACATGGAAATTGAATGAATGGGCTGAAAAAAAAACATGCCTACTAATTGATATGAATAGGCCAGCGGATTATAACATAGCAACCAAGGAATTTGAAAAATTACCCAAGCATAAAGACCTGGAAATTGAAAGAGAAAAAATATGGAAATTGAAAACATGAATAGTACCAGTGATAGTAGGTACGTTTGAAATGATACAAAACGAACATAACAATACATTGAAAGCGTCCATGGAAATCCCAGCTTAAGAGATATACAAAAACTTGTCTAGATCGGTACAGCCCACATTAAGAACTAAGAACTTTGTCCATGTAACACTAATGATGTTATTACAGGTAGAAAAACAAATGAAAAATAGCTATAACAACACACCAGAACTTACTTTAGATCTTCCTGTAGACTTGACAGGAATAATGACCATAGCAGTAATCGAAATATGATAATATATCGTTGATATTTCTGAGTCAATATTCAATCTGGGAATAACTACTGAATGTATTTTTAAGGATCTCAATTTCCAACATATATATACTAACTAACTAGATAGGAATATCTAATCTTTGTTGGTACTTAAGTAGTCGAACAAAATTCTCACTAGATGAAGCAGTTTGTAGCAGTAAAAGTACTGAGCCCGGAAAATAGGATTTAGTAGTTATGAGATAAATATATTCCACCTCAAGGAAAGATCCCTAGAAGAACTTCGGACTTGACTTTTTCAAAAGTCTCCAACTAATATCTCACTAGATAGCAGCAAGGCGGAACCAAACCAGACGCATAGTATTTTCCTTGGAAATTTATCCAAGTAAAGATTCCAGAAAGGGAAACGAACTTTAACACATCTAACCAGAGTTTAACAAAATTATTGCCGTTGATTTCAAATAGCAAACTTCATTCAGTTTTTCTAACAAATTTGTTTTTGCTTTTATCTCTGTTACTTAAAACATTTCATATTGTCATAGCAGTAGATTTGCTTAGAAATGTGAAATATGGTAATAACAACCTAAAATGGAAGGAGGGATTTACACTCTAGCATGGAATAAGTTTACTATTATATATTCTGTGGGCCAACAAAATATAATTGAACTTGAAAGAATTTAACACATCACTCAATAAGTCCTGGGTCTAACATATAAATGGCGTCACTAATGAAAAATCTACATGATTTCTATGAAGTACTAACTTTCAAATAGCACGTGACAAAATTTAGGCCCAAACAGATTTTTAGGTTCCAAATTAGTTATTTGAGCGAAGCTACTGTTCAAAGCATTGAAAACAATGGAAACATTTGAATTTCGTGTGTTTATAAAACATTACTCTCTGATGAGAAAAATACTGTTCACGCAAAGAAATGGCTTGATAAATTTATTCGAATTCTTCTCTATCGGAGACAACAGTTAAAAGTCGGTATGCTGACTTTAAATACAGTCGATGTTGCTGAAACCTCAGGTCGTTTAAAATCGACTTTTAGAAAGGATGGAAACGAAAATTAAATTAATACTGAGCATCAGAAAAAGTACAGCTGAAATTCCTGAGACATGTGATGAGGAAGGAGGGGCTTGAAAAATCTAATACTCGCAGGTCAAATAGAAGGAAAGAGAGACAGGGGAAAGTAACAGATAAAATATTTGAAGACCTGAGCACGTGGATGGCAGAGCGGGGTTTGGGTCGGGAAACAGGAGAAAGCGTGCTAAATGTTACCAGAGAAAGATAGACGTGGAAGACCATGATCGCCTACATTCTGAAGTGACATAGCACATAGAAGAAGAAGAAGAAGAAGAAGAAGAAGAAGAAGAAGAAAAAGAAGAAGAAGAAGAAAGTTTTTTGTCCATTGATTACCTTGACAAAGGAACAACCATAAATAATGAATATTTTATAGCACTATTCGTGCGTTTAAAGGAAGAAATCGCCAAAAACGGTCACAAATGAAGAAGAAAAAGTGTTCTTTCACTAAGACAACGCACCGTGTCACAAGTCGATTGCAACGATGGCAAAACTACTTGAATTGTATTTCGAACTGCAGCCACATCCACAATATTTTCCAGATCTAGCCTCTAGTAACTACTGGCTGTTTACAGACCTCAAAAGCATGCTCCAGGGAAAAGTGTTTTGGGGGAAAAGACACCCGTTTTCAAGGTCAAATTATTCAAATTATTCGGGCAGCAGCGAATATAATTATATTAAATTATTCCGGCTTATAATAACATGAATTATATTTTGGAGCCGACGAGAAATATGTTTTAATTGTCAGAAACAATGATATAAGCACGCATTTGCGTCAGCGTGTCAAAGTTAGGGTAAATTTGAACAATGAAATAAACAATAACGTTTTTACGTCAAAATGCAACTCGCCAAAGATAACAATTGGTAATTAGGCCTGCCCAGGAAGGACGTAATTGAGTGAAGCTCGACAGTGCTTCAACTTATATATAAGACCGTGATTTCCAGATAAAGACAGAGACAGAGACAGAGACTGAGTACAGGGCAGACAAGCTCGCGACGCGAAGAGAATTCAAGGGAAGACAACTCTAAACGTCACTCCCTCGTATGTTCCGCTGACTACTCTATTCACAATCATCACATTGCAGAGAATAAAGTAAGTCAATATATATATTTATACACACGTTGTCCTTCATTATATTTCAAATTTTGTTTGCAGGTTATACAGCAGATGTCACACAGTCGTCAATGATGTACAACATTATAAGAAAAACTTCAATGAGATTTCAAATAATTTAAATAAAAGAAAATATGAACACAAAAAGGATATTTTAAAAAATAACAGACGAAATGCATTAGTGGTTCTTCGTAATGATTCTAACCATAATTTCGATTTAAAGAACGGTACCTTAATTAATGTGCGTAAGGATGTGCGTAGTGATCCAGTGGATATCGGCTCGGAACGAGAAATCGAGGAGCCGAGTTCGAATTCCAGTTGAATTCATTGCATTCACTTACGCGCAAATACCCTTGGGAAAGATATTAATTCGTCTCTTCCTTCCAGTTATGGTTTAAATAACAGGACAGATTGGGTTCTATAGCCTTGGCTGGCAACCAGTCTACCGCAGAAAGCAATGGCAACCTACTGCGGGATAATCTTCTGCCCAGTCAGTCATGTCTCTTTCGAGATATGATCGCTCAAGCGTGTTTCACGTATGACACTTTACTGACTGACCTTAATTAAAAGGGAAAGTAAAATAAATAGAAAGCGCGCTAATTTCCAATGAAGGCATTTAAAGAATCTATAAAAATGATCAAAGGCATTAATTGAAAATAGAATTTGCATAGAATCATGTATTAATTCAATCAGCACATTTCACACTCCTTATTCACCATACATGCGAACGTTATGTAGTCTTCATCATAACTTTTTGATAAATTTAAACAAAGCCATCGAATTGAATAAAGAACAACGTTCTTCAATAATTTTAAACACTATCTGGATAGTTTCTGCAATTTATCCAGGTTGTTTCAGTAGAATATAATTTCTGTATTTTTCGTGTTCAGAATCACCAAACTTACATAAGTGTAACAGACAGCTAAAACTCCTCATTCGTCAAACCTAATTCTACCCTCACATTATCTTTCGCGGAATAGAAATTCCTTTCCACAGAGTCAACCGCAATCCCTCAGGTTTGTTGCGGTTAACCTTGGCTCCTGTTCCTGTCTCATACCTGCTGATTTCCTTTCCGACTTTATTAATCTCGGCACTACTTTGCAGAAAGGCAGTCGCATAGGTGGAATATATAGCCAAGGTGTTATTACCAGGGAGGGTAATTCCTTGTAGGACCGGATTCGCCTTCAACGCAAGAATGTAAAGCGGCACACCCCGACGAAAAGATCTGGACAACAAGAAAGGTTTCAAATTTACATCATTCACCTCCATTACCACATCCGTGAATGATACAAGAGACGTATCTAGGACAGAAAGTATGGCCCCAAACCAGTCTCCTCGAGAACAGCTCTGAGAAATTGATGGTCGAATAAACTATACTATGAAACCTTGGACGGCATAAGAGCCCTAAATCGACTCTCCTAACTATGACTCGGTCAATGTAGCCTGTACGCAACACCGAAGCCGTGCTGTGCTGCCCATATTAGTCTAAGTCCAACCTACTCCCCGGGGAAGCTTATTCCGGAACTTATCCACAAAATTAAGCCTGTCGTTAAAGTCTTGAAATGGTTTTACATCCAGGTTGTTATTACTCGATCTTGTACCCGTAATATCTCTATCGGGATCGAGGACATCATTTCAGTCACCTGCTACAATCAATTGCTCGACGAGAATCGTCAGAAAGGGATCGATACACCGAAGAAAGGCCACCGCTCACTATTAGCGTTGAGCGCATAAACCTCAATGAAACAAAATGCTTGCTTCTTTATGGTAGCATCAAGGACACAAAACCTGCCCGTCGTGTCCGCGAAGACAAGCGTACACACAGAATCCAAAGAAAATTTAACCAGCCAAGAGACTGCAGCGAGAGTCCCATCAAAACATGCTGAGAAAAGATGAAATCTCATCGTCAAAATATTAACATGGTCAACAGAATAGAAATGAGTCTCTTGAAATAAACAAATATGCATGCCTAGGCGCTGAAGATCACGACTGAGTTTTGCCATGCGAGACTCCGAGCTCAGCACCAGAATATTCAAGCTAGCTAAAACGAGTGCCTGTGTTGGTTTCTCTAGGGTTGGGTACCTCCCTTAAACAAGGTTAGGGAGATGATACCGACAGCTCAGCCATTTTATCCTTGGCCTATTTTATTATTAATGCGACCATCTGGGGCGAGACCTCCGATATCCCACGGAACTTTAATTTCAATACTCGATATAGGGTGGGTTAACAAAAACAGAGACCTTCCCTGAGCAAAACTGCTTAAACATTCTTTTCTCGGGCGGTATGATGTTGCTGTAGACATTTAAGGCCTCAGTCACCACGTCCCATGACTGCTGCGACCCGGAGCCAGTTCTAATTACTGAGAGACTCTCTGGGCGCTTGGGGAATTGCAGAAATTGTCTACAACATTGTCACCAAACCTCTGTATGGATAACAGGTACCTAAAAGCCTGTTTCTGATTTCTATATTATTTGGCTTTGTCAGTCTGTCCCGGGAACATACAGAAAGCCTCTTCGCCGGTATTTGTTAGGGTCCTCTCCACCTTTTCAACAGTAATGAACTTTCAGATCAGAGATTTACGAGTTTGTTATCATTATTGATACAGTCTATTTTTGTGAGAAAAGTCGCGCGTGGATTTTTACGTTTTATTTTTCTGTTATTGTGAGTACGTCATTTTGTTAATAGCGTTTTGTTTGTCTTTTGGTGCTCGTCGTGTGTATATCTGAACTTTTTAGAAAAAATTGTTTTTGCGAGGTGGGGGGCAAGTCAAATTATGGCTTCGTCTCCCCAGCATTCTACTTCTGCGGTGGGCATGCCGGCGGTAACTCCTTCACCGTGGGTGTGGAAAAATGCCCCTGTAAAAAAGGACTCAAAATATTACCTGCAAATGCAGGAAAAATATAAAGACTATATAAAAGAAAATGAATTGGTAGTAATACCAGAAGTAGTCAATGTAATGGCGAAGAAAACAATCTCCCTGCTGACAGCAGATGAAAAAAGACGAAAGTTTATTGCTGTCAGTAGGGAGAACATGGAAGAAGCCCTAAAGGCCCTGAATATTGTCCCTTGTGTACTAGCAAGGTCCCGTGCAATGTGGGACATCTTGATGGGCTCGGAAGGTGAAGCGAAAAGTCTAGCGGGAAATGTCTTGACGGCAAAAGGTATTAGGTTTCAGACCGAGTACCTTGGTACGATAAAGACAAAAGTAACGATACATGGAGTACCAGTGGACATTTCATGCGACCACGTGGGGGCATTTTTTGCTACTTTCGGTGCGGTTGAGGAGGTATCACGCATGACTAGTAAGGCCGGTGTGGCCACGGAGGATATCTGTGTCAGCGTGGTTGTGGACCGCGAAAATTTTCTGAAGGTCCCAGATATTTTGTTGTGTAGAGGAAGAAAGCTGTTCGTAGTAGTTGAGGGAAGGAAGCCGCACTGCTGGGAGTGTGGTCTGACCGGACACACATTTAAAATGTACCCGGTAAGGAAACCAGAGGAGAAGCAGGTGACACCGGAAGCACCAGTCACCCTGGAAAAGAAGCGGGGTTAAAGAGTAGACGGAGGTGATCAGGAGGAGGAAGAAAGTAGCTTCCCCTCCTCCTCAACATGAAAAAACGCCATCCCGGAAAAGAAGAGGCCTCGTAAGGAGGTAAAGCAGCAACAACAACAGCAGAAGGAGGTAAAGCAGCAACAACAACAGCAGCAGGAGGCAAAGCAACAACAACAGCAGCAGGGGCAAAAGCAGCAACAACAACAAAATAACGAACCACAGAAGCGACAATAACAACAAAATCAACCGAAGAAACAACAAGTAATGGAGGTGGAAATGCCTCCTCCACGTTCCTCATCATTGAAGATAGTACGGGAGGAAGACGAGGAGGTGTACCAACAAAAAAAAAAGGGAAGAAGGAGGTTCCAGAGCGCAGCAGAGCGGAGAGGGTCACGGCAGTTGCCAAGACCCAGTCCGCCCCTACATCACCCACCAGAACTGTTTGTCTTGAAGGGAGAAGTAAGTCTGCCTCCCCAGTGAGAAAAAGAACTTCTCCTTCCCCCATTCCTCCTACACCCTCTCCCCAATCAGAAAATTGATCATCCCTCCCGGAATCCAGAATCCAGAAGAATCCTCCCCGAAACGGGAGAAACAGAAAAAGAAGATTTTTTATCGCAGAGATATCTTCTAAATTGACAAACAGGCCTTAGAGAGGGACCTTTCTTCTCAGAAGAAGGCCCTCCTAAGGCCTATATTCAAATTAAAAAATATTGATGGAAAGTCGATCGAGGACCCTGCCAATTTTCCGAGCGTACTTACTTTAATTAGGAACACCGGGAGTGTAGAATAAAAGCCTGGGAATTTGTGCAGAGGGCCGTCGAGGCTTTTCCGAACATTAAAATGGCCCAAACGAGCACAAAGTATTTACAAAGGCTTTCGCACTTTTGCGCTGGGAGGGTCCCTGTTATTCTCCACCCCTCACTTTACAGGGCCGTAAAACTAACGTTTCCCACGGACGTTGGCGGCATTGTCCAAGACGGACGAATTACGTCCGATATTGGTACAGGCAACCTTGGACAATCCGTCGGGGTCCCTTCTGCCACTGATTTTCGCTCCGTATGTGACCAGGAGTAATTTTTTGCTTTCTCGTTTCAGATTTAAAAGATGTCAATTAAGTTAGCCAGTATGAACGTGAAGGGCCTTAGGAATCGGAGTAAGGCTGCCCGCCTGCTTCGGGACCTCTTGTCCTTCGGCGTGGATGTCGCCGCGATCCAAGAGACTCACTTTATTTGCGACTTTGTCGTCCATTCAGCATATGGAAACCGGCTGGCCAGAGGAGTTTCTTTGCTGGTTAAGCGTACCCTGGACGCGAGGGTGGATCTTGTCCATGTCGGTGCCGAGGGCCGTTTGATCGTGGCCGATATTGCATTGAAAAGCAATGCCTTTCGACTAGTTGCGGTTTATGCGCCCAACGACCAGGAGGAGCGCGTCTCGTTTTTTCGGTGGTTGGAGCCCTTCCTGGGGGATTTAACACGACTCGGCTTAGTGGGGAACTGGAATGCCATCCTGGACCCCAAGTTGGATAGAGGGTGGGGAGCTAGAGGGAAGGCACGTGATCGTAGCTTGGTCGATCTCATCGAGGACTTCGGTCTAGTCGATAGATACCGGGTCGATCACAAGGGTGGGAGAATGTGGACGTGGGCTAATAGTTGACCTTCTACCAAGGAAGCTAGCTACCTTGATAGAATGTTAGTTCGTGAAGCCGATATAGATTTTTTAGATTGTCCCACGTTCCACTGGTTAGGTTACTCGGACCACAAACTCGTTTGTGCCCGGGTAAATTTAGAAAATAGGGTTAGAATGGCTGGTTACTGGAAGTTCAACGTGTCATTACTGGACAGGCGGGACTTCCGATGCGAGTTAATTAACTTAGTGCAGCGGGCATTAACTGAGGGAGTCATCGGGAATAAGTGGTGGGAGAACCTTAAGGATAGTATTAGGTCTTTCACCACCAAGTTCAGCAAACGGCTCAAACTAGATAAGGCTGACAAGGTGAAGATACTTAGAGGTAATTACTTCCGGGCGGTGGCTGGTGGGGATTCCCTAGAGATAGCCATAGCTAAGGAGGCCGTGGAACAGTCGAATAGCGATCGTTACATGGGCCAGGTAGTTAGAAATAAGTTAAGCAAGATGTCTTCCGAAGCTGTGAATATAGGCGCAGAACTGTGCAAAGAAATACGCCGAGGAGGCGACCGGTACATTCGAGAGGTTCGCAACCCGGATGGACACACTCTTCGGTCGACTGACGACATGTGCGAGGCATTTCGGCGGCATTTCGAGATCCTGTTTACCAAGGAGCCTGGTCTCCGTGATGAGGAGTTTCGTAGCTATTTGGCTGACTTTCCCCGCCGCTGGATTAGCCTCCTGTATCAATCTCCCACGGCTGTGGTACAGGTGAACGGAAAGTTGTCGGGCGTTCTGGCGCCGTCTAGGTCGGTCCGACAGGGTTGTCCACTGTCGCCGCTACTTTATGCTTTGGCGTTGGAGCCCCTCCTTCGCCGGCTAAGGGACAGGGCATGCAGTCCGGCCCTACGTGGAATCGCTGTGCCTGGTGGCGCTCGAGCCAGGGTTTCCGCGTACGCCGATGACGTCACTACTTTCGTGTCCTCCCGGAGTAACATCGAGGTGGTACAAAAGGTGCTTGAACGGTACGAACAGGTGACAGGGGCCAAGATTAACCGCAACAAGTCGTCCGGATTGCGGTTAGGCGCCTGGAAGGGTGTTACCCTCCCGGAGCCATTCGACTGGACGGACGGCCCGGTCTGCATTCTTGGAGTATGGTTCGGGCCCGATCTACAGTTGGAGAAAAATTGGTCTGAAGTGCTGGCAAACGTATGCGCCTCAGCCAAGACTTGGCGTCGAAGGAATTTGTCCTTAAAGGGTTTGGCTGAGGCGTGTGCTACATACGTCTTTCCCATTATCCTTTACCAGTTGTCAGTACTTCCACTTTGTAAACGGCGTAGGCAGGCGATCGAGCGTTTGCTATTCTCCATTCTGTGGAGAGGACGCAAACACTACGTCGACAAACGTGTGTGTTACCAACGTCCGTGTCATGGGGGTCTGGGAATGCCATACCTGATGGGTCATAAGGTTGCGTCAAGGTTGGTTTTTCTCAGGCGAACGATTTTGGAAGATTCATTGCTTAAGGGGATAGTGAGGGACATGTTCCCTAGCATTACTATCACTACCCCTATCTCGTAAGCCTCGAGGGCGATCGAGTTTTCTCCTCGAATGTCTGGCGGCCTAGTGGGCCATTCCACGGTCCAGTGACCTTTCACCGTCTAGGAGATTCTTATATCGTGGGTTAGTGGAGGGCGTCGCGAAGGATCCATTACGTAATGTGCTGCGCTTGGCGGAGGATGAGTTTCGCTCGTTCTGGTCTTGGGTGCCAGGTACTGATTATCTCAGCAACTCTGAGTTTTCGCTCACCTGGCGATTAGCTCGGAATCGCTTGCCTCTAAATGACAAGGCCTTCATATGAGGCCTGGCGGATTTGCTAGATTGTGAACGCTGCAGCCTTGGTTTGGAAGAAACAGCTTCGCACGCCTTCTACTATTGATCGCGGGTTAACCCACTATGGGACAGGATCGGCGAGTTGACTTCTCGTATCGCGCCGCGAGAGCTTGTGCTCATTGATCGTGCATTCGCCTGCGACAATGTGTCGCCCCCGTTTTCTGGGATGAAGCGTATGGTGTTTCTGTCGCTGCTAGCCACGGCTCGAATGGTGATTTGGACGACGCGAATGGAGGAATTCTTGCGAAGTCAGCGTCTTTCACATCAGGATCTGATCCGATATTTTGAGCATCAGCTCAAAATAAAGATTAGAACTGATTGGAAACGTTTGAGTTCGACAGACTTCAGCAAAAGGTGGGTAAATGTAGCACGTCTGGTTCGCTTGAACAGGGCTAGTCTTGATTTTCTCTTTTAGATCTGCTGGTTACATCGGGGTGGATTCCTGTGCAACCCTCCCCTGGTTAAGGTAACTCTCTTTTGTGTGCCTAGTTAAAGTGAATGAATGTGTTCCTAGCCTGTACCCGGCTTTCTTTTTTGTTATGATCCAAGTCGAGATTCCCAACCTCCCCAGTTTGTTTTGATCTCCTTTTATCTCGGCTGGTTCAGCCTTTTATTATCCCATTCCAGTAATTTTTTTACCCCCTCCCCACTCCCTTAGAGAGTGTGCTTCTTGATTTCGACATTTGGCGGAATACAGCGGCCACTCTTATTTTTTTTTCTGGGATGGACGGTTCTCACTAATATTGATTATTATTTTAGTTCAAAATTTGTTGTATTTTCAGTTTGTTTTTTGGGTTCATCCCTCTCCCATCATTTCATTCTTCATTAAATTTTTAAATTATGTATTATATTGTATATAAACACAATTTTATTGTGTTTATTATTGTGCCCCTCGTAAATATGTGGTGTTGTGGTGTAAGAAGGATTGGGAGGTGATTGAGCAAACTGTAACGAGTGAATGGGTCGTGATAGTGTTTAGCTAGTTATAGGATAGTTAAGCGAGAACCAACCTCTACCCCTCCACTTTTCGGTTTTGTGCCACAATTTTTTGTAATTTTACAAAAAATAAATAGTGTCGACTTTCAGATCAGTACAGATTACGAGTCAGTCGTGTATTTCCGGTTGTATCCGGAAGTGATTAATTGCACTCTACCACGTACAGAGACGTACACATTAATACCTTGTTTTCCTGTATTATACTAATTCTTGGATTTTTAAAGATTTTTCATATCCTGGGTCGTACTATCTTTTTTGTGAGTTTAGAGTTTTGACGTAGCTGGCCGAAGCCTCGCCCTTAGGACTGTAAGTGATTTCTACTTAGCGAACATTTGGAAATGAGATTCCGCAGCTTAGAACTTCCTCTTATTCTACAAATGGCTTGCCATTTTTGTCCATCTTAATACCACCGGTGTCAGCCGCAGCTGGGCTCATTACAGACGCTACAAAACAAGAGAATTCAGCTCGAGGGAGATTAGCGTCTGGTGGGATTTCAGAGGCCTTCTTCTCTGGAAAGAAAGAGGCGAGGGGACCAATCAAGACGCACTTCCAAGATGTTGGTTTTCTCCAAGTCAAAATGACAGGATATTTTTCCTGACAATATCCAGGCAGTTGGGAATGATTATGAAGACTTCATGATTGATCATTAGTTCGAACCTCCAGTCACCCACCTCATATTCCGAAGTCACACATACAATTGAGCCATACTGCATCAAATATGCTCCTAATATGGACACCACCGAGAATATAGTGAGGAATCTCATGGACTGTGACCTGGGTCCTACGTCGTCTTAGGTATTCTGTGTTGAGTATATACTCCTTTGTGATAAGATCACGGGATGTCATATTCGCACAGTCCTCGTGCGTGGGTAATAGAGCGTCCAAGATGAAATAGCCAACACCTTTCACGATTTCTTGTGATTTAAGCCACAAGAAAATCAGTGATTTCATTACTATGCCTTTTGTGCTTCGATTCTTGCGCGTCAAGTTTTACCGCCATCAGTGATCAGATGAACTTACTGCTTGGATCTCTCAACGAGCTCTGCCACATTGACAATGGATTTGAGGTGGAACTCAAAATAGAGACTGATTTTCTAGCCGCTACACCGCTTCCTTCGCTTGTAAATGACAAGGCCTTCAGATGGGGCGGGGCAAATTTGCCTGACTGTCATTCGTGCGGCCTTGGTTTAGAAGAAACGGATGCGCACGCCTTCTACCATTGTCCTTAGGTGCGTCCTTTCTGGAACCGTATCGGTGTGTTGACGGATCGTATCACTGCCGAGCAGCTCGTGTCCATAGATCTCGAGTACGAGTGTGATAATGTGTTACTTCCGTATTCTGGGGTGAAACGAATGGTGTTTCTTACGTTGCTGGACGTAGCAAGAATGGTGATGTGGACGACGCATTGAAAGAAATCTTGCTATATGAACGTTCTTCTTATCAGTATGATTAAAAGAGTTTAATATCGACAGATTTCAACGAAAGATGGGTAAATGTAGCAAGTCTAGTTCGCGTGAATGGAATCAGACTTGATTTTCTTTCAATTTTGCGCCCATGTTCACAACTTCGTTAGATATCTTGTTTAATATGTCTGATTAATTGTCCCCGTTAACGCTTGCTAGCCAAACAGTACAGGCCCTGCCTAGCTAATCCTATCTTTATAGGATCCACCAGTGTTCTCACCTTAACTAAGGCGAGTTGACGGCTATAGTCAGCGGTGAAAGATTAATGCTATCCTTAATCCTTTTTCACCACTTATTCCCGATAACTGCCCCCACTTATTCCCGCTGCACTATTTTAGTTAGCTGTTGCCTGAAATCCTGCTTGTCCAGTAAAGACAAGTTGAACTTCCAGAGTCCAGCCAATCTAGCCCTACCATCTAACGCTACCCGGGCACAAACAGGTTTGTGGCCCGAATAATCTAACCAGTAGAACGTGGGACAATATAACAAATCTAGATTGACTCTTCTCACTGACATTCTGTCTAGGTAGCTAACCACCTGGGTAAACGGCCAATTAAGTGCCCACGTCCACAGTTTCATCCCAGGGTGATCGACCCGGTATCTGACGACTAGACCGAACTCGTCGATTACATCAACTGAGCAACAATTTCTCGACCTTCCGCTAGCTCCCTGGCCGCTCTATAGCTTGGTGTCAAGGATGGCATTCCAGTCCCCCACTAAGACTAGAAGAATCCACCAGAAACGGCCCCAACTGGCGGAAAAACGAGACGTGCTTCTCCCGGTCGTTGGGTGCTTAAACCGCAACGATCCGAAGTTACCTACTTTTCACGACAATATCGACCACGATCAACTGGTAACCAGCACCGACATGGACAAGCTCCATGTGCACGTGATGGTGGACAGGTCGAGCTTCCTGCATGTACCGGATATCCTGCTTTTCAGAGGCCGGAAACTATTTGTAACGCAAGCCGCATTGTTGGTTATGCGGAAAGGCGTGTTATTTGGCCAAAATGTGCCCCCTCATGGAAGACAGACGGAGAGCAGGGAACTCCAGCGACACCAGCAATGGAGGCGAAGAAGGCCGACCCCAAATCAAAATCGGGCGGAGGAGGTCAGGAGGGAGAAGAAGATGTTGCTTCTCCTTCCCTTCAGTAGGACACCTCCCCGAAAAAAACAAAAAACAAATCGCCGGTGAAGAAGGATTTCAGGCAACAGCAAATACAACAGCAGTAGTCACAACAACAAACGAGCAATTCAGACTAGATGAAGGTGAGGGAGATGCTTTTCCCACATGCCTCATCATTAAAGAGAGGCTGGGAGTAGGACGAGGAGGTGTCAACCAAGAAATGAAAGGAGGCAGCAGTGCGCGGCAGGGCTGAGTCGGTCATCCGCCTCTGCATCATTCTTAAAGACAGTAATTGTAAAGGGAGGTGTCATTTTGCCTCCTTAATAAGACATGCATCGTCTCCTTCTCAAATACCAACTTCCCAACCCTCTTCCTAACTGTAAATACTGTCTTCACGGCCTAAATCTCCCTTATTATCGGAAACACCCTCCTCTACTATTAGTCGAAACACCACAAAGAAAAAGGAAATGAGTTAACCCCTTAAAACATACAGAAGTATGGAAAATTGATAGACCGGCCCTAGAGAGCGACTTTTCCTCGCAGAGGAAGACCCTCCTAAGGTCACTATTCAAATTGATTTCTGTCGATGGCAAATCGATTGAAGATTCATCGAACTTCCCAGACGCTCCAGGGGTTCTAACTTTAGTAAGAAATACCGGGAGGGAATCGCAGAATCTCAGACTGCATTAAAGGTGTCGTATAAGCCTCCCCTAAAATTAGAATGGATCAGATAGGCACACCCAACCTAAGTAACGTTCCCGACGGACATCGGCGGCATTGTGCTTGACGTCCGACATTGGAACGGGTAGTTTGGGACAATCCGTCGAGGTCTTAACTCGCATAGATTTCCGTCTAGTCTGTGCATAAGGATTCACTTTAAGAAATGTCTATGAAGCTAGCCAGCTTGCATGCGAGGGGTTTGAGGGATCGGTGTAAATTGCCCGCCTGCCGCGATCCACTTTGCGACGTTTATGCTTGTCTGCTGTCTATTCATCATATGGGGATCAGCAGGCCAGATATGTTTCCTTGGTTAAACGTACAATGGGTACGACGCTGGACCTTGTCCATGTCGGCGCGGGGTGGGGTGCGATTGATAGTGGGTGACATTGCCTTGAACAGTATGTCGTTTCCGATCGTTGCGGTTTATGCGTCCAGTGACCGGGACGAGCCTGTCTCGTTTATCCGTCAGTTGGGGCTGTTTCGGTAGATTCTTTGCGCCTAGTCTTAGTGGGGGACTGGAATGCCACCTTGGACCCCAAGTTAGATAGAGGAGTGGAACTAGCGAGAGGTCGAGTGATCGTAGCCTGGTTGATCTGATCGACAAATTTGGTCTCGTTGATAGATACCAGGGGAAAGATGGGGACGTGGGCTCAGAGTTGTCTATCCAGATAGTTAGCTATCTGGACAGAATGTCAGTGAGAAGGGTCGATCTAGATTTTCTAGATTGTCTCACGTTCCACTGGTTAGGCTACGACGATCGCAAACTCGTTTGTGTTCGGGTGGCGTTAGACGGGTGGTCTATGTTGGCTAGACACTGAAAGTTCAACGTGTCTTTACTGAACAAGCGGGATTTCCGGCAACAGCTAACTAGATTAGTGCAGCGGGAATTAGTGGGGGCGGTTATTGAGAATAGGTGATGAGAGAGGCATAAGGATAGCATTAGGTCTTACACCGTTGACTATAGCCATCGATTCGCCCTAAGTCTAACATAGTGAAGACATTTAAAGCTAGTCTGTCCCAGGTGGAAGCTGGGGGGATCCACTAGTAATACGTTAACTAGGCAAGCCTTGGACCGGTTGGCTAGCAAGCGGTACCAGGGTCAGGTAATTAGACATAAATTAAACAAGATATCTAACGAAGACGTGAATATGGGCGCAGAATTGCGCATAAAAATCCGTCGAGGTGGAAATAAAAATATTCAAGAGGTCAAAACTCTGGAGGGGCGTACTCTGAGGTCGACCGACGATACGTGTGAGGAGTTTTGGCGACATTTCGAGAGCCGCTTTACCAAGGAGCCTGGTCTCCGTGGAGAGGAGTTTCGTAGCTATTTAGCTGACTTTCCTCGGCTTGGGCCTACTGAAGCAGCTATTTGTGAGGGAGAGATCACAGAGGGTAAAGTTCACCTGCATGGGGAAGTGTCGGGGACTTGAATGTCTACACAATGAATTGTACTTGAGGTTGTCGCAAACACAGAGTTAAAGATTTGGGCGAATGTCATGACAAAGCGCTTGCAGACAGTTATCGAGTTTGTTGGGACCTGAGCAGGGCCGAACAATTCAGAATAACGTGTACTTGATTCACCGATCCTAAAGGGTGTAAAAGACGTCGAGCAAGCCGCTCTAATCAATTTTGGTAAGTCTAAAGCATTTGATAGTGTCGACCATCGGTATCTGGCATCTGTCTTGCAGACCGCCGGATTCAAAGCCGACTTCTGCAAAATGATCAGCCTACTGTATTACTTCCCCAGTACTGTGTTACAGTTGCACGGAAAGGGATTGGGCGCTTTTGCGCCGTCTGGGCCGGTTTGTCAGGGTTTCCCGCTGTCGCCATTATTTTACGCTTTGGTGTTGTAACTCCTCCTTCGCCGTCAGGAAGGACAGGTCCTGCGGCCCGGTGCTACGCGGAAAAACCCCATCCTAGTGGGGCTTGAGCCAGATTTTCTGAGTACGCCGATGACTTATCCATTTTTGTATCGTCCCGGGACGATATTGATGTGGTACAGAAGGCGCTTGAGCGGTACGAAAAGGTGACAGGGGCGAAATTTAACCGCGATAAGTCTTCCGGCTTTTGTTTAGGTGCCTGGAAGGAAGTTGCTCTCGGGGCTCTTCAATTAGAATGAAGGTCCCGTCCGCATTCTTGGAGTGTGGTTCAGATCGGATCTTCAGCTGGAGAAAAATTGATGGGCGGATCATCTGTCGCGACTTGGCTTCGGCGGTAGTTGTCCGTGTTTGGCAGGGCTGATGTGTGTGTTACATACATCTTTTCTCTCTTCCTTTACCGGTTGTCGGTACTCCCTATTTGTGTTAATCATAGGGAGATGATCTAACGCTTGTTGTTTGACTTCTAGTAGGAAGAACGCAAGCATCTGGTCAACAAAAAGTCTGCGCTAAGTATCCGTCTCAAATGAGGCTGGGAATGGCACATCGATGATGTGCTATTCCCAGCACACCCTCGACACTCGAGGCGTGTCATCGACACGCAGGCTATTCCTCGGTCCACTGACCTTTATCGGCCTCAAAGCCATGTGCATCGTATATTAGTGAAGTGGGTGACAACGAAGCACCCTCTACGTGATCGACTCGGCTTGTCGGTGGACGAATCATGTTCGTTTTGGTCTTGGGCGCCAGCGGCGAGTAACCTCAGCAACACCGAGTTTTCGCCTAGCTGGCGATTGATTCGGAACTTGCTATCACTCAATGACAGGGCCTGTAAGTGGGAATGGACAGAAATGCCTGATTGTTATCGGTTTGAGCTTGGTTTAGAAGAAACGGCTTCGAACTCCTTCTACTATTGTCCTCAGTGTGCCTCTTTTGGGACTATGTCAACGAGTTTACGGCTCGTTTCGCGCCCGATCTTGTGCCCATCGATCTCGCGTACGCGTGTAATAATGTCTCGCTCTCGTTTTTTTTTTGGTGATTTGGACATCGCAACAGCAGGGAGTGTTGCGATATGAGCGTTATTCTGATTGGATTCTTTAAGCATCAGCTCAAGATGAAAATCAGATATGATAGAAACCGCCTGATATTGACAGATTTAATAAAAGATGGTTAACTGTAGCAAGCTTAGTTCACGTGAATGGGGCCAGTCTTGACTTTCTTTTTAAGTCCCTTATGCCATAACGGGGCGGTTTCCTGTGATCCCCTCCCTGGTTAAGCTAGACGTCTTTTGTGTTCCTAGTTAATGTGAATGAATGGGTTTCTAGTCTGTTCTCGGCTTTTCTCTTTTGTTATTGTCCAAGTCAGGATTCCCAACCGGCCTAGTTTGTTTTTGGCCCCATTTTTAATCTTGACTGGATCAGTCTTTGAGTTTCCCATTCCGTTATTTATTCTATCTCTCCCCTCTCCCTTAGCGAGCGTGCTACTTGATTTCGCCGTTTGGCGGAATACAGCAGCTACTCTCGATTTTGTGGTGTGGTCGGGTCTTACTAACATCTGTTTATTTTGTTTAAATATCGTGTTATGTTTTAGTTTAATTTTGGGTATTCACCGTCTCCCCGCTCTCATTTTCGTATCATTGCATTTTTATATACATTTTTAAAAAATTATCATTTTAGATAAATTTTTATCTCATGGGTATTATCTCGTTTTTAGACTCCCCTGTAATTTTGTTGTAATATGGTGTTTGCGGGATTGTAGAACGATGGACGCGTTCTTGCGGTAAATGAAGAAATTGTTAAGAATGATTGGGTCGTGAATGTGATTAGCTAGGTATAGGATAGCTACTGAAGACCACCCTCTACCTACCCACTTTTCAGGCCTTGCGCCACATTTATTGTATTTTTTACAATAATTAATATATTGAATGCGAGAAGTCGAATTGGTCTGTCAGATTCTTTTTGGCGTGTTGTTTTGACAGTTTGACCCATTTTTGTGAGTACGTTATTTTTTTTAACCTTGTGTTGTACTGTTTTATTTGACTTTGTTGCTTCGTCTGATTTTTTGTGGACTTTTGTTTGAAATTTTTTGTGTTGCGGGGAGACGAGAACCATTATGGCTCAGTCTCTCCACAGCCATCTACGTCGACAG